>JAYEVI010000208.1:0-240308 GCA_036346575.1 Dendrocalamus sinicus
ACACTAAGCTCTCCTGGAGTGAAAACCTCGAGCTATCCAATAGCTTGGTAAAGATATCAACAGCGGTAGTCACTCTCCACAAACTGGAGCACTATATCACCCTTCTCCACATGGTCTCTAAGGAAGTGGCGAATGTTAATGTGCTTGGTCGGGAGTGTTGCCTTGGGTTCTTAGCAATGTGTCGCGAAGTGTTATCACAAAAGAGTGGAACAACATCGATAACTAACCCAAAGTCCCGCAAGGTCGAAGCCATCAAAGCACTTGACTACTGACAATGGCTGCAACAACGTCTCGGCCTGCGATGGGTGTGCAACACGGTTGCTTCCTCGAAGACGAAACAAGAGAAGTGCCAATAAATTGGCGGGTGCGGAAGTGCTCTTCCTATCTATCCTACAACCAGAAGTGCGCATCAGAAGGCTCTCAAGGAAAGGCAGGAGGAGGAAGAGTACTAGATACCATAATCAATGGTAGCTCGAAGGTACCGAAAAATCGTTTCACCGCTTTGGCGGTGAGATATCGAGGAGAGAAACTGGCGAGCACACAAACACACGGAGAAGTGTATGTCGGTCGAGGCCGTGAGGTACAAGAGGAGCCAATCATGCTGCGATACTCTTTACGATCAACGGACTGCCATCCTCATCTCAGGTCAAGATAGGTTTGTAGAAGCCATGGGTCGACACAGCTTACCATCACTCATGTCGAGCGTCTCGGAAGGTCACGAGTGTACTTTCCTTGATGAAGAAATGTACCCTCTTGAGTGCGCATTTGGAAGCCAAGGAAGAAGGTCAACTCCCCATCATACTCATTTCAAACTTGGTGCTCATGACATCCGAGAATGTGAAACCAGAGTATGGGAAGAGACGCCAAAGATGATGTCATCCACATAACCGACTTGAGCAGAGATCGGTGCCATGCGCGGATGAACAAGGTCTTGTCAACTTTACCCATCTCAAAACCATGACTTAACAAGTAGGACTTAAGCCTCTCATACCAAGCTCTAGGGGCTTGCTTAAGTCCATACAAAGCTTTGGAAAGCTCGAAGACATGGTTTGGGTATTTGGGGTTTTAAACCAGAGGTCATTTGACGAGACTTCTTCCTCAATAAAGCCATTGAGAAAGGCACTCTTGACGTCCATCTGTGTAAGGCTTGAAACCTTAGAAGTGCAAAGGCAAGCAGATTCTAATGGCTTCAAGTCTAGCTACAGGGCAAATGTCTCTCAAAATCTAGACCCTCAACCCGGGAGAACCCTGAGCTACCGGCCCAGCCTTGTTCGAATAACCACTCCATCCTCGCTCGCTTGTTCTTGAATACCCACTTAGTCCCAATAATATTGTGACCTCGCAGGCTCGAAAGCCACTGCACCTTGTTCCTCTCGAAATTTTCTAGCTCCTCATGCATGGCATTGACCCAAGACTCATCGTAAAGGGTGTGACAAACGCCTTGGGCTCAAAGGAGGCAACAAAGGGAATGAAGATGAATTGAGAAAGGCCGACTTAGAGCATGTGACACGCTCAAGAGGTCTCCAATAATCTGCTCAAGGATGCCTTTTCGATATGTCGGGAGGTTCTGGATGAGGAGAAGTGGCCTCTACCTCATGCGACGAGGGGGACAGAGCCACTAGCTCCGAGGAAGCAGAGGTCGATCACCTCGAGGTGCCATGGAAGAAGGCATCTCAAGGAGGATGAGGAGCTGGATCGTAAACAACCATCATCTCCATCGCCTCATCATCCACAAAGTGGTCTCGGACTACTCTAAAGAACTCGAGATATCCGCCTAGTCTGACCGCCTGTCAAATGTCACCGCAGTCTCTACCAACTTGCTAGACTGCAGCCTGCACTTATAAGCTCGCGAAGAAGTCGAGTAGCCTAGAAAGATACCGCCACAGAACATGACTCGAACTTGTCTAGGTTCCTGACTTCATAATAAAGCACTTGCAACCAAACACACGAAAATGAGAGCAGGCTTTCGCCGTATCTCGATCATAAGAAGTGCGGTGCAAGTCAAGAAAACTTGATTAAACATGGCACGCGGTCGCAATGGCTTCACCCAAAACCTGTAGAGTACTCATCAAGCATCGCCCGGCCATCTCGACCAAGGCACGGTTCTTCCTCTCCACAACGCCATTCACGAGGGACGTATGGAGAAGAGAACTGGTGCTCTACACTGTCTCACCACATAACTCTCAAAGTTGGAATTCTTGAACTCCGGCCATTGTCATCGCGGATCGCTCGTAAGGCACTGAAGCTCAACGAGCCTACTAAAAGACCTCGAAATGTGAAACGCTCTCATCCTTCGAGGCTAAGAAAACACCCAAGAATACTGAGAAGTCATCGACCACAACAAGAACATACCACTTCTCCTCGCTGATCGGCACTTGAGCCGGTCCAACTGGTGTCCATGTGGAGCAAATGTCCCTGCAGCATCGGTCATAGTAATCGTACCGAGGATGAGAAGCGGCAATCATCTTGCCGTGCCGGCATGCAGCGCAAACAAGATCTTTGACCATCTTGAGTTTCGGCGCACCACGAATGAGATCGTCGCTAACTCGGTCAAATGGTCAAATCCATATGACCAAGTCTCCTATGCCGAAAGAGATCGCGGGACTCGTGGCAACTAAACACCGAGGATCGCCGTAAGACTCGTAAAACTCAGCACGAAAGATCCTCCCATAACGAAATCCGCAAACCGGACTACCCGAAGAATCAAAAATTTTGCAATTGTTTTCTTAAAGCTCACCTCAAAACCGTTATCGTGGTGAGAAACTGAAAACAAATTGTAATGTAGCTTACTAACCAAGGCAACATCTTTCAAAATGAAAGAATCATTCACGCAGCAAGATTTTTGGCGATGACGCGCCAGTAGCATCAAGGTGATCTTCTCATCAACCGAGCACGCTGGGAAGAAACCAACAAGAATCTGGTCATGTGTCGAACACCGAGTCGACGAGCCAAACCTTTCCTTCCCCGCCGCGAACTCGAGTCAACAAGAGAGTAAAGTCTCGATCGGGTAAATCAACAGTGATTTTGGCACCCACCGAGTAACACATCGAGCGATGAAGTAGTCAAGCACGACTCACTTATCTACCCTACGCCTCGTCACTCAAAGGCAGGTTTATAAGCGCACTGCCGTTGCTAGGTCCAATCGCTACGAGGAGCGAGTCGAGCACCGATCATGTGAACACGCCGCGGTAGCTATCTCGATGGGAAAACGAGATCTACCTCGTGACGTAAAGTCACGACCAGAGCATATCGAGGATGAAAATCAAAACTTAGTAAAACCAAGTCCTCAGATCGCTCAAACACAGACTCAATACCCTAGACCTCGTGTTGGTCTTAGGTGCACTCTGCTGTCCGACACCGAATACGCCAAGAGACTCAACATGGTCTCTACCGACTCAAGGGGGACAGTCCCATCTAGCCGCTTGGTTCACGCCGCTAAGCGCCTCAAGCTTACCCCGCTTCTCCTCTCCACAATCACATTACAAGCACAATGTGGCTTCTCTAGAAGGTCCTTAGTTAGTTTTACATATTTCTCATCCAATGCAATCAAGTCAGATTTTAGTTTGTTACAATTAATGCATGATGAGCTAACTGTTTGAGATGATTCAAGTTCAAATTAACTTTGGATTCAAACATGAAGTAATGGGCTCAAGTAGTGAAGCTTGAGTTCAGCAATTTATGGTCTGCCCGCTTTAGATTCATCTTCAACTTATTGTAATTTTCACAAGACTGGCAGATCCGAACATGGTATAAAGACCTCTAAATGCGTTGTCCTTATCCTCACATGAGGTGCAAGCAATAGTCTTAATAGTAGTAGATGAAATAGAAGCAACCCTACTCATCTCTAGTTCAGCTAAAGGCTAAGATTCTCCACCTTAACATTATCAAGCTCTGAGGATGGACTAGCATAAGAGGTCCTTAATTTCTCCATGTCACCAAGCAAGGCACGATATATCACAATCATCATGGGAGGGAGCAGATGTAAGTGAAGTAAGCTCCCATGATAGTCATCTACTTCTTCTCTAACTCAAGACACCTAGCCCTAGCTCTAGCATGAAAACCACATAGCTTAAGAAAAGCATGATTGAGCTGATCGTAGGGGCATACCTCGTCCGGAAGTCGGAGCATACCATTGCCGCCGATTCTCGCTCGAGGCCATGAAGCATCATGCCGAGAAGTCGCCGCCATCCTTGGGCTCTTGGTCACCCGTCCGTCGTCGTCGCTCCATCCCTCCACCTCGAGGTCGAGGTCGCCGGGCGGTGAGGACGCAGGAAGAGCTTCTGGCTTTGCCAAAGTTTGGAACTTCTTCTTGTCTTTGTAGGAGCTGGAGGCTTCTTGTTGCGGTTGTTTGGTGTAGTCGTTTTTGTCCAACCGCCGTAGTCGTTGCTTGATCGGCACAAATAGCACACCCGCAGTGCACGTTGCCACTGAAATAGCGGCGAGTGTCGTGTTCTCCAGGGACTAGACCGAGGCTGCTGCTCACTAAAGCTAGGTCAAACAAAACAGGATAACTAAACTAAAACGACTAAAACGATCGAACGAACTAACGAACTACCAAACAAACCAATAACGATGGAAAGAACGATCAGACGAATTGAAGTCGACGATCGAACGAACAAAATGACGACTAACTAAAAGAATGACAACGACGCACGAACACGACACGACAAGACACTAAACAAACGACGACAAACGACACTAACGACTTCACGAACAAACACCACTACCGACCGACGATCTAAGTAGCACACCGCTAGAAAGAAGGAGGAAGTCAAGAAGCACTGGGGAGTCTAGAAGCACGAGAGTCGAGAGAGAACGAGGAGAAACGGACGATGGCTAACTCGACGACGAGGCAGTGGCAATCCAATGACTACGACTTAACAACGCTCGACCGCAACGACCAACCGCAGAGAAGAAAAGGGGAAGATCGAGAAGCACAAGGGAGGACTAGAAGCAAGAGGAGTCGTGACAGAATGGAAAGGAGACGGTTGGTCGCTAGCTAATTCGGACGAGACTCTCAAACAAGCACACATACTAACCCCGATAGAGGACAAGCACGGACACGAACACTCTGCATGCACACTAACCATCGCAACGAACAACTAACAAATGAACACCTAATCTCAATTAGCAATGCTAAGCAGAGGCTACTGCTAAAAGACATTCAGATGGACAAATGGACAGCAGATTATCACACCAAGGACAGATCACATATACTACTCAATCTAAACATCGCATCAAAGATCAAGTTACTAACAGAACTCAATTTGCACTGTTATCACAGAGCAGTTTATCACACCAACAAAGCAGAGCACAATAACATACTCACTGATCTCACACATCACAGATTACAGATGATAATCCACAATTCATCAACACATTGCAAATAGTAATTGTCAGTTAACAGTTTGAACAGTAATTAAAAGAAATTGAAGAAATAAAGGGGGAGGAAATTAGACAACCGAGGATGGAGAAGATGAAGCAGATAGGAGGCCGAGGAGATGGTGATGTCGCCGGTGATGTCGGTGAAGTATGCCGGGCGCGGCTGAAGAGGACGCAGAGGAGAGGTCGTGAAGAAGAGGTCCCGAGTTTCCTGTTGGACGGCGGCGCATGTGGAGAGTGGTGGATCTCGGAGAAGGAGCCGAGAGAATAGGGAAGGCGGCGGCCGGTGGATGGCTAAGCTGGAGCGCCACGGCGAGAGCAAGGCGAGAGGCGGCAGGCACGTAGGGGAGGCGAGAAGGAGCGGTGAGGAGGCGAAGAGAACTTGCGGCGGAGAGGGGAAGGCGGTTGGAGAGCGAGAAGAGAGGCGGCGGTGAAGGTGGGGAGGTGGGGTAGCGAGGAGGAAGAAACGGTATGATGAGGAGAAGGGGAAGGGCGCTGGGGAGAAGGGAGGCAGAGGAAGAGGCGGCTAGGGGTGAGGAGGGTGGCGGAGATAGAGAAGAGAGGAGGGGAAAGCAAAGCGGCGCAAAGAGGAGAACACTGGGCGTAGAAGGTGGAAGGAGGAGCGAAGGAGAGATGAGGCCCGATGAGAAGAGGAGAGGAGGTGAAGGCGGCCGTGGCGAGAGCAAGGAAGGGGCGACCGTGAGGAGCGGTGGGGATGCGCTGTATGCAGGAGAGGGTGGCGAGCCGGAGGAGAGAGAGAAGGGAGGAGGCGCGTGAGGCGCCGGGGGAGCGCCGAGAGGTGGTGCTATGGAGAAGCGGCACACCGCAGGGGAGTAGCAGGAGAAGAAGATGGCACGCCGAGCGGAGAAGAAGGAGAAGAGGTAAAGGGGCGGGGTGGAGAAGAATAGCAAGAGGTGCGCAATGGAGATGACGGTGGTCACGGGCTAGGCAGTCTGGTTTCGCCACGAGAGGAGGAGGAGAAGTAAAGAAGAAGGGGGCCAAGGCAAAAGAGAAACCGGGCTCAATTTTCTCTGCATGCGCTGGAGGTTTTGAGGAGAAGAGGATTTTGACGATTTGTGATTTAGTCCGTAAAAGCTAGGGTTTACAACTAGGTCCTTCTCCCAATTGATTTCTTCTATTCTCGGCCTCCAGTCCGATTTCTTCACGAAAGATCCTACACGTCCGTGATGATGCACATTTGTATGGAGGCAGTCTCCAAAGTCAGATTTGTCGTTTATGCGCCTCGACGCCGCCTGCGTAAAAATAATGAAAATGTAAAAAGGTCCATTTTGAGCAATTAAATATGGAAAAGCGTGTAAATGATGATAAATGATCTCAAATACGAAAAATAATAGGGTAAAATGGCACGTAAACATATGTAAAATGACGCATGTCACTGTTTGCCTTTCTCAACTTAGCGCGGTCAATGTGGTTGGGGCCACCACTCGGCAAATCATGGTCCTCCTCTCTTCTGTCCCTCCCCTCCTTGTAAGCATGGGAGAATCTTCAAGCAAGGAGGGCCAGCTGCTCATCCGCAGTTGCTCTAATTGATCATCGTTATGTCACGAGAGCAGAAGGGAGAATCCGCAAAGAGAATCGAAGAAGAGGAACCGAAGCCAACGTGGGATCATGACCAAAGCCATCGATCGTGACTTCGACCTATGAGAGACAACGTCAATCTCGTGAGTCTTGAGGCACGAGTACAGCGCGTCAAGAGTCAAGGTCGAGAGTGTTGTGTCCTTGATGTACTTTCATCTCCCAAACACGCAAACAAGTGCCGCGAGCATCGATCAGCGGCGTTGTCCGTCGGGTATGTGAGACCGACCACTCGGAGGTTGCTCAAGATCTTGTGGAAGCGCAGCACTCATCGAGGACTCACAGCAAGCATCTCGAATTTGTTGTATTCTCGCTAAAGCGGTCCTATCGAACCGTCTTGATCTGGGTGGTGCCCTCATGGTATGCGTCGAGGTCACCCGATATCGTGGGCGACAATGTGGGAGATGCGATCGAACTCGCTATGACTCGCCACTGATAATGATGTTCCTTGCCTTAGCGCTTTGCCTCAACATCATGCATATTCCCAACATTGATGTTCTCATCGGGAACAACAAACCGATCTTGACCTTGCGCCGATAGCGCACTTCGAGCACGGATGTATGACTCATTCGGCTCTTCCGAAGGGTAATCGATGCCATCCAAATGGGCGCTTGGTCGACTACTTGTCTGCTGCCATGGCTCTTGAGACCGGTTAAGATCTATTGATTAGAGCTAACCGGCTCGATACCAATTGTTGGACCAAAATGGCGGCAGGGGTGAATGACGCTCAAAAATTTATCCCCGACAAGTATCTGCTCCTAGTCTCCTCTCCTATAGTTACAGATATAAAGAGGAGAACTTAATTTCTCCTGGCCCTCAAGAATCATAGCAGAAGGAGAAATGAAACTCAAAGAAAGATTTCAGACTTTGAAGATAACTCTCTGAAAATTTCAGACTTTGACAATTTCAGACTTAAAAGGCTCAAACTTCAAACTGCAGTAAAGATTGAGAATGCTCTCTAGGAATTTCAATCTAGACTAATAGAGAACCATCTCAAATAGCTAGAGAGACTCGGGAAATCAAGAAATTCCATCTCTAAGGTGGATTTCAGAATATACCCAAAACTGAAAATTACTGGCAGCAGCTACAAAAACTTAAATTCCCACTCAATCCTTGAATCTTTGCCCACGAAACTTTGAGGATAGCTACTTAATAGCCATAGGAATCTGCATGCCAAGTTTTGTCGTTTTTCATGAAGGGAATTAAGAACAGCCCCAAACCCTAGAAATGCCAAAAATCTGAACAACTACGAGAGAAGCTCACACAAATCCAAATTCACTCCCAAGTTCACGAGGAGGCATGCAGCCCTCACATGTATTTATAGCTTATGGCTAACGGGTCTCCACCCGTTACCCGCTAAGTCCAACGGAGCCCGCTCCCACTTGTGCAGCCTCGCGAAATTCCCATTTCGCCTCCCCGCACCCCGAAGATTTCGCGCTCCTTGCCTCCAAGCCTCGCAACCACCTCAAGTCTCCGTCGTCTTCGACACATCCCGACTGGTTCGACCTCGACACACCTTTGTGTCTAGTCCGGTCACCCGTGTCTCACTCGACTCCACTGATGTCCTGCAACCACACGGACAAGAAATACGTCACATAGCACCGTTCGATACATGAAGGCGTAAATACCATCATATATTACCACGATGAAGTCCAAACCGCCGAATCATCGGAATATGCATTCTAATCACATACGACCAAGTTTGACCAACTCCGACCGAGCCCGATTGCGCCACGCATAGCGACTGACCGAACCACTCAAACCAAGCTCGACTTACCTAAACCAATGTCAATTACTCATCATACAAATGTGGTCACCACATGGTTCATCAAATACATTATCCGCCACAAGAAATTTCTAGATTTGTGTGGTCTGCGTACAAAAGTTGAATCGTGTTTTTATATATCAAAATTATATCCTCGTCTTTCTCTATAATGATCATACGTGCTCATCCAATTAAATAAACCACCAATTAAAAATTTCCCTGCCTTCGTACCGTCGGAATTTTTTTAGTGAATTTGGACCATTGATCCATTATATCCAATGGCTATTACTGATAATTGGCCATTCCTCCTATCCTGTATCTGAATATTATTTGATGAAACATCTCTGTCTAGTGATGCAATGTTTTATAGCGGAGAACAACCTAAACAGAACAACATTTTATTTTTAAAATGACTTGGTTTATTGATTTGGAGACATGGATGTGATAATAAATACCCATGTGTTTTATGCAATGGAGCACAGCAAACCTTATAGCTCCTCTTTTTTTTGATGCACTCAGTAAAGCATGTGGTTCAAGCTACATATATATGAGCTGGTAAGGATAGGAGTTGCGTTACACGTCCTGTTTCAAAAGCAAATCATATCTCGAAGCTTCTTCATGGAAATAATCGTCTTATGCCGCTGGTTTATATGGGAAGTGAGGAATAAAGCAGTGTTTGAACACCTTGCTCCATCCATGCATAATTGGAAACAAGTATAAAAGATGACATTGCTCTGGTTATCCATCGGGCAAAAGGGATTAGGAAAGCAGCAATGCAACAATGGCTAGACATTCAGATAATTTCGGCCTTTGGGCTTTGTATTCATCTTATTGCTCTTGTATATAATTTTTCTATTCAACTTCATATACACACAGTAGGAGGGGAGGAGCTACTCCTACCGTTTGTTGGTGCAAAATGGTTGCAGATGGCTTGAATATGTGCAGGATCAGCTTCAAGGCACGTAATGTCGTCGCTGTCCTCAAGATATGTTTGCATCGGGTTACCAACAAATAGTCTTCTAATTAAGATAAAACGAAACCTCATCGCTTGCACGTGCACTCGTGAGGACAACCCTAGATGCTCTTCAGACTTTCTAGGACTGTCGAGATAGTAACCCTAGATGCACTCGCATTAGCACGACAGCCTGACGAGATCTACGTGAAAAGAGCTGTTTTCTTTGAGCGGCCCTGTTGCCGTGTGTTCTTTCTTGTCCCGAGCCGTGCAACCACTAGTAATTTATAGTGCAGGACTCATTGCTGCGGACAGCCATGTCTTTCCACAGAAAGACACCCTCTTTCCATTGAATCTCTCGTTATGCAGTGAATCATAAACCGAAGCGATTATGCCGAAGCACCTTTCAAGTAAACTGCCTGATGGGGCGCACAGTCATTGCACGCTGATGAAACAAACTAGCAGGTGCTTAATTATTTGGTCCTTGCAACCAGGGAAAAAAATTTCTGACAAAATTTCGTGAAATTCTGCAAAAGGGAAAATAATTTCTGACAAAATTTCGTGAAATTTGGCAAATTTTAGTTATCTTGGCCCTCCAAAAAATCCCACTTCAACCAAAAATTCGGCACATTTTAAATTTTTCGAGATTTGACTGAGATTTTGAGAGATTTTCACCGAGATTTTGCTATTTTCAGATAATCGTATTTCTTAAATTCAAACTGCGTGTTTGAAATTTTTTGAAATTCGAATTTTTTGAATTTGAATTTTATAAACCGAAAGTTTTTCCCTGCTTTCAGCTATACGGTTGAGAACTCAATCAACTCCCAAAACAAGCACCCGACCCAACATTGGTATTCACGTGACAAGCTCATGCAAAATGCACTTGGACTACTCTCATGCTGTCACCGCAAAACTTGATTACTTTTGCTCACAACTCTTCTCTTTACCAAAGAACATATACTATGTATACACCCAAAATATATTATTTTTATTTTGAAAATCTCCAACACCCTTTTCCTAAAAACGCAAACAGTATTTTCGTGCTTGCGCGGTGTACTACTCGTAAATGAAAAGGCAATCAGCTCTGGAGCCTTTGACATCCCCAACGATGTGCCATGCCTCTTGAGGCTTAGCCTCCCGGCAGCGCTAGAGGCTCCATTTCCAATCCCGTGAGCTGCGCGCCCTCACCGTCTCTGCTTCGGCTGCTCGTCCTCCTCCCCGTGCCGCGGTCGCCTGCAATCGCTAGTGAGCATGGCCTGATCACCGCGTGCGACCAGCATGCCGTCGCCCCGATCGGTTTGGGCGCCCTCTGCGGCGCCGTCACTGATCACCTTGGCCAACGTCACCAAGCAGTGGCAGACCTAGAAATTTCAGAATAGGTATACAAAGTTACACAAATATTATTCAATAGAAAACATAAATGCCCTAGTGTGCAAAAGCCTGCATGTGTATGATGCCATCTTCTTATCTTAAAATAAAATTTGACATTAATTGATAATCATAAAATATACATTATGAGTATCACTTGAGAACCTCTTAACATCTAACCTATCCAATAGAAAGAATGCTGGCACTACAGTGTGCATTGAAACACATATGACCACGTGGGTAAGACATCAACAGTTCTAACAATGATATACACCCACCCTGCTAAACACAGGGAAGAATCTAAGAGAAAAGACCAACCTCTCTTTAAATTTGAACTTGGTTGGCTCCTCAGGGAGGGTTTTTTTGAGCTAGTATCAGAAGTTTGGAGAAAGGAGAACAGAGGCATTACTCCTTTACAAAGGTAGCAAAATAAAGTCAGAAGACTAAGGCAATTTCTGAGGGTGGGCAAAAATATGAAGGAGCATACAAAAAGAGAAACAAGAGCTAATGAGAAAAGCCGAGGAACTGGATAAAAGCAGAGGTCCAGCTAAGTCAACAAGAATTAGACCTTAAGCAAAGTGTTAAAGAGAGGTTAGCTGACTTCCTAGGGAGGAGGAATAAAGTGGTTCCAAAGGGCCAAAACCACCGAGATCTTACAAGGAGACAATAACACAAAATATTTCAGTTAGTAGCAAATGGCAGAAGGAAAACTAGAATTTTCCGGCTTGAACAGAGGAGGATAATTGAGGAGATGAAAATTTTAAAAATACATTACAACATACTACAAGGGTCTCTTGGTCAACGGATAGGAATAATTTATCCTGACGGAATCAATGACAGAGGATATACAAGTTTTAGTGGGAAACGAAAGCATGACTATGGAATTCACGGAAAGGAAATGAGGATGATGATTTTTCAGATGAAACATAATAAAGCACCAGTCCGGATGGGTTTCCGCTGAGTTTTATCAAGTCTTCTGAGTCTTATTAAAGATGACCTAATGGCCATGTTTAGAGAATTCACAACGGGACCTTCCTCTTTTTAGTCTTAATTTGGATTATATCTTTAATTCCAAAGCAGAAAGAGGTTAAAAAAGTCCAACAGTATCGACCCATTTGTATGTTGAATGTAAGCTTCAAAATCTTCACCAAAGTGATAGCTAATAGACTGTCGCTGGTATCAAGTAAAGTGATTAGACCGTCCCAGTCGGCTTTTTTACCAGGACGATACATCCTGGAGGGCGTAGTCATTTTACATGAAACGGTGCATGAGATAAAGAGGAAAAATCTTAATGGCATCATTCTCAAACTTGATTTAGAAAGCTTATGATAAGGTTAATTGGGCATTTCTACAACAGTTTTAAGAATGAAAGGTTTCTCTCAACGTTGAGTCACGGATTGAACAAATTGTAACGGGAGGAAGCGTGTGTGAAAGTAAATGATGAGATGGGTCACTTTTTCCAAACAAGGAAGGGGTTAAGACGATCCTCTTTCACCAAGACTTTTCAACTTGATAGCCGACATGTTGGCGGTCCCGATTGAGAGGTCGTGAAACAGGGGACATTCGGGGGCCTAGTGCCTCACTTAGTAGAAGGTGGACTCTATCCTCCAATACGCCGACGATACAATTCTCTTTTGGAAGACAATCTAGAGCAGTTGCTAACTTAAAATTAGTACTATGTGCTTTTGAGAAGCTATCGGGTCTTAAGATTAACTTCCATAAAAGTGAATTGTTCTGTTTGGGAGGCTAAAGGAAGGTCGATGATTACACTTCGTTATTTGGATGTAAGGAAGGTGCAATGCCATTCAAGTACCTAGGCATCCCAATGAGTCCATGAAAGATCTCGAACAAGGATTGGGTGTGATTGAGGAAAGATTTCAGAAAAAGCTAAGTAGTTGGAAGGGCAAAGTTTTGTGTTTGGGAAGGCTAGCTTGTGCTAATTAACTCGTGCTTTCTAGCTTACCAATGTTCTTGATGTCATTCTTCAGATACCTAAAGGTATCCTCAAGAAGCTAGACTATTATAGATCGAGATTTTTTGGCAATGCAATGAACACAACAAAAATATAGACTAGCAAAATGGTGCATACTATGCAAACCCAAAAGTGTGGGGCGGGGGGTTAGGGATCATGAATCTCGAGGTACAAAACAAGTGTCCATAAATGGTTGATTAAATTGTGGAATGAGGATGGCTGTGGCAAGATATCCTCGGGAAAGTATCAAAAACAGAACATTGTCACAGGTAGAAAAGAGAAAGGGGACTGCAGTTTTGGACGGGTTAATGGAGGTTAAAAGTCTAGTTATGGAAAGAGGGCGGTTCTTGGTCCATGAGGGAAGTCAGACTAGGTTCTGGGAGGACCTATGGACAGGAAATGAGCCTTTAATGAGCAAATACCCTTCATTGTACAATATAGTTAGGGAAAAGAATGCAACGGTGGCCAAAGTACTAAGTAATACACCTCTCAGCGTCTCTTTTAGAAGGGCGTTAGTAGGGACAAATCTGTCCAAATGGATGGAGTTGGTAGGAAGTGTTTTACTAGTACAACTTAATAATGGAGGCAGAGATAAATTTATTTGGATGAGAAAAACCATCTCAGTCAGTCCATGTATACGGACATCATGAAAAACAGAGGAGTTCATTCTGATTGTCTAACCTGGAAATTAAAGATACCTCTTAAGATTAAAGTTTTTTTGTGGTACTTAAAGAAAGGAGTCATCTTAACCAAAGACAATCTTGTTAAAAGAAAGTGGAAAGGGTGCACTAAATGTTGTTTCTGTAATGAAGAGGAGAACATTCAGCATCTTTTTCTTAAGTGTAAGATGGCATGCATAATTTGGAATGTGATTTACATCTCGTTTGGCATTCAAGCTCCAAGGAACATAGCTCATTTGTTTGGTTCGTGGCTTAGGAGCTTTCCTGCTAACTTGAGGAAGAGAATTTTAATTGGAACAACTGCCATTTGCTGGGCATTGTGGTTGAGTAGGAATAATGTGGTCTTTAAAAGATCAAAACCTAATTCCTTTTGCAGGTGATTTTCAGGGGACGTATTGGCTCGAAGCTGGGCGATACTATCTAAAGAGGAAGAGAAAGATAGTCTAATGAAAGGATGTCACAGGCTGGAGGTCATAGTGATGGAAGTTTTCAGCAAGGCAGGCTGGAACTTCAGGAGAAGAATTGAGTTCGGAGGGCTGCTTAGGAGATCTTCTGTGTGGTGTTCTGTCTTGAACTCTTAATTTTGTGTCGGTGTCGATTAGGCGCCTAAGGTGCTGCAGGGTCCTTTTGTTTGCGGTTGTAAGCTTTCAAACCTTGATTGCTGAGACCGGACATTGTTCCTTAATCTAAAAACAATGATATACACGAAATCATGAGTAATTGCTTGTAACACTACAAAGACAATTCAAGTTGGAAACTATCATCAATGTGTCACAGGTTGCCCCAGAACCCAGTTGTCGTTACGAGGCCCACTTGTCAAACAATGGATGTTATTTTCAAAATTACCGAGCTAATATTTCCAAATACAAAAGTAAAGTTACCTGCATCAGCTTTGCACCCTTGTTGCTTTGAACCTTCTCTGGATTGTGCACCATAAGTCATTAGCAAGCGTAGCTTGTTTTCACGACTTACATCCTGCAGTAAATCAGTAAACATATTAATATGATGTCCAGACAGGCCCAGTATTTCATTGGTTGTAGTCCAAATAACAATTACCAAACGTGTTCTCAAGAAATTGGTCAGTTCTGTTCCAGCATCACCAAACACGAGATCTTGCTCGAGCTGCCCAACATCTTTCAAATGTTGCTCTTTGATTATGAAATTGAGTTTCCTGCAATCTGTACTGAAATAAGTATGAAAACTAAAAAATGCAGTTGTTCTATGATCCTTGCTTTGCCATGCTTAATGTCATAAACCTACATAGCCAATACATATGGATAATTAACAACATCAATCAAACCAATAAAAAGAATAAAGCAATGAAAATTAAGACGAGTCAAACTGAGGGATGAGCATTGAGCAGGTGTATTTGGCAGCAGTCACTGCCAATGATGATGGTGCAAGCAGTGATAGCTGCACATATGGCTCTGTTAGGATCAAAGAATCAACTCGAGTATTTAGCATCGGACTTCCAATTCCAATTCTACTGGACATGGAATTCACCCATGATTCTAATTCTAGCGTTTGGTTTAAAAGGGAATTGCAAGATGGAATTACAACTGTAAGTTAATTCCAAATACTGTTTGGATGTATACTACCGAATTATGAGATCAGATATTCCAACAAGAAAAAAGCAAGCCTTTGAGGCAAAATGTCCCCATAAGCAATTAAGCAGCAGTGATGCAAAGCTCTGGTCTCACTTCCTTCAATTCTGACAGAAAGGACTCCTGCATTGCAACATAAATCAGTATGAACTGCATATCCTCGTACATTCAACGTTATTCTAGACTCAATATGAAGATTCAGACTTTCAAAGAACGGTTCTAGATCTAAAGAATAAGAGAAGATACCTCCCAGGCAGGCAGGCCCCAGCGCGCTCGTGGCTGAAGATGAGGTCGCAGAGTGCCGGACGCCAGGGAACCCGCGGTCGATACGTCGAGTGCGAACTGCGCGACGGCCGATGCCCGATCGCGAAAGCTGAGCGGCGGAACACGCGCGGCGGTGACCGCCCGGCGCTCGTGCCCGTGGGATCCGATCTGGGATGAGCACGAGCCACGAGGAGACAGGAAGCTGAGCGACGTGGGCCGCTTGTCGATGTCGTTCGTCGGAGGGAGGACGAACCTATGCCCGTGCGCCACCACTATATCTTATATGTAATAGATTTTTTTGCAAAAAAAAAAAAGATGTTCAGTTAAATACCTATGAATTTCAGTAGATACACCCCTGCCACCTGGCAAAGTCAGAATATTTTGGGAGCCTGGGCGGACTTGACTAGACCAATATGCGTGAATATATATATATATATATATATATATATATATATATATATATATATATATATATATATATATATATATATATATATATATATATATATATATATATATATATATATATATATATATATATATATATATATATATATATTAGAGGTATATAATTACATCCATGAGTAAAAGGTATTTTTCCTATATATATACACACCACGGAGATCATCACAACGAGGAGATCATCACTAAGACCTTCAGATGATATATATATATATATATATATATATATATATATATATATATATATATATATATATATATATATATATATATATATATATATATATATATATATATATATATATGAAAATTACATAAGGCACCATGGTGCCTAGGCACCAACATCCGATACACGTGTATGATTGATAATTTTTTGAGTTTGGGTATGAAAATGTTTTATACCCTTGATATATTTATGGTAAGTAAGTTTTGAACTCGTTCAAATTAGTTTGAACTACTTTTGAGTTCAATGCAACTACAGTGAGTATATACCATAAAATAGTTCAAACTAATTAAATGAAGTTGAATTTAAATTTTTCGGAGTTTGACATCTCAAATATACTTTTTATGGGTATATGAAGATACCCACATCAAACGCTGCGAATCTCAAGCAAATCAATGGGTATAAAGAACATATTGCTCATTACTTCTAAATGAGCAATATGTTCTTATATGTTTTTGAAAATATCAATAGATCATCTATGTAAACTAATATGAAGTCTTGATTTTAAATATATTATATTTTGCATTTTCTTTGGAATAATGTTGGTGCATTTTTAGTCCTAAAGGCATTACCGACCATTCAAAATGACCTTGTGGACAAGTAAAAGCTGTCCATTCTATAGATTCTTACGCCATTTTAACTTGCCAAAATCCGCTTTAAGTCAAATTTAGAAAAATACCTACTTCCTTGTACGTTGATCCATTCTTGTTTATTGGGAATGTTGTAGGCATCTTCTATGGTATTATCATTAAGTCTTTTATAATTAATTACCATTCTTGACTTTCCTCTAGCAATTTCAGCATAATTTCTTACTATAAAAGCGGTTGATCTATGAGGGCTTCTCTTTTCTTATAGCTTTTAGTTTTAATAATTCCTCTATATGCATTTTGAACTCTTCTATATCTTTCTGAGTGGCTTCTATTGGACATGTCTTTATTATGTATCAGTGGTTTATTATGTTTAATTTACATACAATAGAGTTTTTATCCCAATGTTTCATAGGGATTTCTCCAATGATTTGAATATCTTCTAACCTTTGAACAATTCTTTCTATATCTTTTTAGATTTTATATCTCTATACCAATTTAGTGCGAATGATTGCAGCCCTATAGAATATATATATATATATATATATATATATATATATATATATATATATATATATATATATATATATATATATATATATATATATATATATATATATCTAATGTTAAAGCCTATTTGGGTGCTAATATGCTAAAACCGCTAGGAGCGTTAGATCTGTCCCCTACGGCTTGGATCTGTGGTGGAAGCACCAAATTCTACTTATGCGCGCGAAAAACCCCGCCTCTCCGCTTTTCCGTAACGCTGATCCGCCGCCACGCACGCCTAATCTCCTCATCGTGTTGCGCGCCGTCGCGCGCCGCGCAAGAGATCCGTTCCTCGCGAGAGATCGCGATCAGATCGTTAGCGCCGTCGCCGTTTCGCCGTTCCGTGCATGCATGTTCTGTCTGTCGTGATCGATCAATCGATCTGGTGTATTATGAGATTCAGTCCTGTACAGGTTCAAGTAAAGCATATTCTTTGCATGTGCTTTATTAAGTAATCATCCAAGCAAGAAAGCACACGCAAAGAAAGCACACGTGGATTGTGTTCTTCTGCAGGAGGGTGTAGCGAGAACTCCTGATCGCGATCATCTCTGTTATTACACATTCTTGCTTCCACAGGAGGGTGTAGTGAGAACTTCCAGGCAGTATTCTACAATCATCTCTGTTATTACGATCTGATCGCGATCTCTCAAGGAACGGCGGCGGCACGCTGAACGGCGAGGAGGGAGATTAGGCGACGTGCGTGAGCGGCGGATCGCGTCGCGAAATGAACGGGAGGCGGGAAAAAGGGACGGAGGTGGGGTTTTCAAAACGCATAAGTAGAATTTGGTGCTTTCACCTTCACAGATCCAGCCGAGGGGCAGATCTAACGCTCTGAGCGGCTTTAGCATGTTAACACCCAAATTTTAGCACTAGATATATATATATATATATATATATATATATATATATATATATATATATATATATATATATATATATATATATATATATATATATATATATATATATATATATATATATATATATATATATATATGGCTAGTAGTCATGAGATCCCATTTGTGTGATAAGATACGAGTCATGAGTCCCGGCCGTGAGTGTGTGAGCAAGTCGCGTGGCCGATAATGTAACATCTGATTTTGAGCCTTTTGAAGTTTTTAAAATAAAATTCACCATTTGAATTTTTCTGGAATTAATTAAAGCTTAAATGAAATTTTTATGAATTAAAAGGATTTAATATGATTAATCGAACATGAACATTTGCCAAAGTTATTTTATTTGAGTTCTTTGTGTCTCAAGGATTTTATTGGTATTTTTCGATTTATTTGCTATTTTCTAGAGCTCAAAATCCTTTAATTGAATTTCTGAAAAGAAAAGGAAAAGAAAACCAACCGCCCACTGACGGCCAGCTCGGCCGCTGTCGGCCACCGCTCCGCTTACCACGCTTGCCGCGTGCATCCACGCCGCGCTCGCTCGCTTGACCGCCCATGGCCGACGTGTCGCCCATCCGCTGCAGCGCCGCCACACGCCATCCGTGCCGCCCGCCGCCGAGCCACCGACAGTGGGGCCCACCGCCGTGGTCCTCGCTCGACCGGGACTCTTCCCATCTCCGTTCGAACTCGCCACGCCGCCGCTCGCCTCCGCTCCTCCGCGTCCGAAGCGAACACTCGACGGCCGTAAAAACCTCGCCGCTTTCTTTCCTCGCCCTCGAGCGCCGCATCGCCGCTGCCACCGCCGCTTGCGTTGCGGGCCGACGTCCGTGGCGCGCCGCTCATCGGCCACGCTGCTCGCCGGCTGCGGCGCCGTTGCCGCTGCCGCCGTCAGAGCCCGCCGCCGCCCCGCATCTTTCGCCGCCAGCTACCTGCCCTGCCGCCGCGACCGCCGCCGCCGCGCGGCCGCACCACGCCCCTCGATCTCGCGCCGCCATCGCCGCCCGACGCCACGAGCCACGCCTTCGCTTTCCCTGCGGCGCCAGTCTTCTCGCTCGGGCCACCGCCACCGAGCCCGTGAGTCCGTGCGCTCAGGCACGCACCACCACAAGAAGTCGGCCGCTCACTCCTAACCGTGCGCGTGTCCGCCTGCCGCCACGCCAGCTGCAGAGCTGCGTCACAGCAAGCCGCCGCCAAGATCGTCCATGCGCCGAGCCCACTGTGACCTTCCTCCGTGCGCCGGTCCAAAAGATAAAGGCAATTTCTTATTTTCCTGATTTTCTTTAGATGCAATTTTCCAAGACCCGTTCTCCTCTCGTCCTAGCTCCGATTGGCCGATTCTTTTCCTAAATTCATCTAAAATTGAGCTCTACCTTTTGGTTCAGGTTTGAAAGTTTTGGAGTTCATTTGAATTTTATTTGAATTTATTTGTTCTTTTCGTTTGCTTTCTCTCGTTAGATCGCGTGTTCGGAGGAACGGAAGTTGATTTGAAGACCAAGAGACCTCAGCAAGCAAGGCCAAGGCAAGTCGTGTCCTTTGATCATGTTGAACCCAGTTTTCAAATCTATTATGTATTATGTTGCTTTAAATTATCATGCATTGCTACTTTATTATAAAACCCTTGTATTGGTAGTTAATGACCTAATTGATTATTTCCTCCTTGATAATTTGAATACCATGATTCTATTGTCACCATAGGATGAGAAATTATTTAGTGATGCAATACTAGTTGTCACATGGGTGGTACGCTTTTTTGCTTAGCCATGCTTATTCTGCATGCGTTGGGTTATCATCACATGATCGGTTAATTAATTTTGACTTAATGATATATTGAAACGTGGTGGTAACCACAGTGATAAAATTTGTGTGCCGACATGGGTAGTGTCATTGGTGTTGGTTATACAAAATTGGTTTTCACTTGGGTGATTGATCGTGCGCAAAAAAAGTAGAGGCACATGGGATGTGGATGTTTCGCCGGTAATACTTAAGGACTTAACTTTGTGCGCCATTGATCCGAGCTTACTGCAACCACATGTCCAGATGGGATGGACTCGGTGACTAATTTGTGATGTTTCACTCGTTCCGCCATTGGGATGACAAGTGGTGTCGATACATTCCACGGGCGTAGAGGGGCAATTACTGTGTTTGGCGAAACCTTAGCGAGCGAATCGGTTGAAATTGAACATTGTAAAGGCCTTGTCATGGTCTCTCGCCGCACACCTAAGGAAGTGTGTAACTCGCGTGGCAATCCGGGATGATCATGTCTTGTGGGTAAAGTTGTACAACCTCTCGCGAGTGTAAAACTATTCGAATAGCCGTGTCTCGGTCATGGACGATGCTCGGTGATTTCGCGAGGTAGAGTTTTCATAAAAACTGGTTGGGCTAAGTTGGGAAGTGAATGGTTAGTTCACGTGTTCATTTCATGGATCTTGGTTCATGGTGGATTCTTGGGTGAATGGTCGCCACTTGTGGTTGGTCTCAATTCCTTTGGTTACTTATTTATTATTTTACAAGCTTGATTTTCAATCTACTTATTGTATTTACTTTAAATTGTTGCTTTCAAAAATTAACCTTTCAGCCATCCATTGGTAAGCCTTGCATACTATATTGCATTCTTTGTTACAAACGACTTGTCGAAAGTACTGTACTACGGCTTATGCCCTGTTGCTCTTTTGAGGAGGAGGAGTATCACCAGCAGAGGTTCCGAGGAGAGTATCACGCCTCGCGGATTAGGCTTCGCTCTCCACTCAGCGTGGGCGTGTCGACACGCGCTCTTTTGGTTTTCCGCTGCTAGTTTCTTTTAAGCCTTCAGTGCTATTAATTGTAAGCTTGGCCATAAGGTCGCACTGATGATTATTAATAATATTTGAGTCTTTTCTTAGTAAATCGTGATATGTTCGATATTTCATCTTTGTTTATATCATGTGCACTAGCATGATCCTAGATCGTGCGTAATACACAGAGAGTCCGATTTGCATATTCGTGTCTCCAGAGATGGTATCAGAGCTATATCGACTGTAGGACGAAGCCCTAAATAGAATGGTCGAATTAGTCAAGTTTTCAAAATTTATTTTCTAAATCAAATCAACCAAATGATTGACTGGTAATTCATGATTCTTACCTCATCCTTAGGATTCTTGCTCCTTGTCTCCTCTGAGAACTTGTTTTCGAAACTCAATTTGACTTCTTATCTCTATAATATCCGTAGATGTCTCGAGTGTCCCAAGATCAAAAAGGAGGTCGACCTGTAATTCTTCAAGCTGCTGTGAAGATTGGATCAGGAAGCACTCAAGATGTTCCAAGACAAGATCAAGACCGTGAAGATCGAGCCATTAGTTTAAACCCCGCCATAGTTTTAACATCGTGTAGAACGTTTTGTTTATTTGCCGTTGGGTGTGATGTGAGTCGCAGTTTTGCTTCTAGCAATATGATGCGATCATGCCAAAATCTTTTGTGGAGTTTATTGCTTCTTTTGTTAGCCTTTCGCTAAGTGTCCGCTAGCTTAGGTTGCCATTAGTTATCCCCTTAGACGAGTACCGCTTACCTTTGCTGTTCCCTCTTACCTATTAAGCCTTGAAGAGATTCGTCATGAGATGGAAAGAGTTTCGAAGAGGAAGATGGTCCAACAAGGAACTCAGTTGCATCGGTCACTTGCTACAAGTGCCATGAGCAGTCATTTCGCTGCAAGTGTCCGCAGGCGTAAGGAATCACGCCAATTCCGTTCAACCTTGGAAGTACACTGCCAAGACTCCGCAAGCCGTGGAATGTCATCGATCAAGGAAGTCGATACCTCGAGTGTTGCGAGGGAAGCTTGAACAACGCTGCCTCAAGTCGCACTGTAACCTATTCTTTTAGTGAGCCTGAATCTCGGCCTAGATTCCGCAAGGGGAGGTTTGTAACATCCTCGATTTTCGTGAGCCTTTTGAAGTTTTTAATAAAATTCACCATTTGAATTTTTCTGGAATTAATTAAAGCTTAAATGAAATTTTTATGAATTAAAAGGATTTAATATGATTAATCTGAACATGAACATTTGCCAAAGTTATTTTATTTGAGTTCTTTGTGTCTCAAGGATTTTATTGGTATTTTTCTAGATTTTCTGGATTTATTTGCTATTTTCTAGAGCTCAAAATCCTTTAATTGAATTCTGGAAAAGAAAGGAAAAGAAAACCAACCGCCCACCGACCGCCCAGCCAGCTCTGGCCGTCGGCCCACGCCGTCGGCCACTCGCCCGCGCCCACCACGCGGCATCCATGCCCGCGCTCGCCTGCTTGATCCGCCTTGACGACATGACGCAGTCGCCATCCACGCAGCGCCGCATACGCCAGGCCATCCGTGCGCTCGCCGCTGAGCCACCGACGTGGGGCCCACCGTCGTGTCTCGCTCCCGACCGACTCTCTTCCGCCTCCGTTCCGACCGCCACGCCACACCGCTTCGCTTTTCCTCCCGCTGCTCGAGCGAACACTCGACGCCGGTATAAAACCTAGCCGCCTCGGCGCCGCCTGCGCCGCCACCGGCCGCCGCCGCTGCCACGCCAGGCGTTTCGCTGGGCCACGCCCGCGCGTGCCGCTGCTTCGCCGCCGCCGCCGAGCTCGCCGCCGCGCCGCTATTGTCGCCGCCGTTGCCGCCTGCTGCGGTGAGCCCGGCTGTCCTGCACTCTCCCGCCGGGCTGCCGCCGGCCACCCGCCGCGCCGCCACCGCACCCCCGCCTCGACCTCATGCCGCCACGCGCCCCGACAAGCGCCCCTTCGCTTTCCTGTGGCGCTTCGACGTGGCCAGTGCCCGCCGTGGGCCGGCCATGCCCGAGCCCCGAGTCCGTGCGCCTCGTACACGCGTACCACCAAGCGGTCAGCCGAAGTCACGCCACCTCACCAATCGCGCTGTCCGCCCCGCCGCCGTGGCATGCCACCGTGAGCCACCCAGATCAAGACTCGCCGCCTCGCACGCTTCCATGCGCCGAGCCCATGAGACCCGTTCCTGCGCCCGGTCCACAGCAAGTGCAATTTCTTATTTTCCCCGATTTTCTTTAGATCCAATTTTTCCAGAGCCCGCTTCTCTCGTCCTAGCTCCGATTGACTGATTATTTTTCCTAAATTCATCTAAAATTGAGCTCTACTTTTGGTTCAGGTTTGAAAGTTTTGGAGTTCATTTGAATTTTATTTGAATTTATTTGTTCTTTTCGCCGCTTTCTCTCGTTAGATCGCGTGTTCGAAAAGGAAGTTGGATTTGAAGACCAAGAGACTCTCCTGAGCAAGGCCAAGGCAAGTCGTGTCCTTTGATCATGTTGAACCCAGTTTTCAAATCTATTATGTATTATGTTGCTTTAAATTATCATGCATTGCTACTTTATTATAAAACCCTTGTATTGGTAGTTAATGACCTAATTGATTATTTCCTCTTGATAATTTGAATACCATGATTCTATTGTCACCATAGGATGAGAAATTATTTAGTGATGCAATACTAGTTGTCACATGGGTGGTACGCTTTTTTGCTTAGCCATGCTTATTCTGTACGTTGGGTTATCATCACATGTGATCGTTAATTAATTTTGACTTAATGATATATTGAACGTGGTGGTAACCAAAGTGATAAAATTTGTGCCATGACATGGGTAGTGTCATTGGTGTTGGTTATACAAAATTGGTTTTCACTTGGGTGATTGATCGTGGCAAAGAAAGGGGGAGAGAGGCACGGGATGTGGATGTTTCGCAATACAGGACTTAACTTTGTGCGCCATTGATTCGAGCCTCACTGTGCAACCACATGTCCAGTATGGGATGGACCTGGCTGACTAATTTGTGATGTTTCACCTGGTTCCATTGGGATGACAAGGTGTCGACATCACGGGCGTAAGAGTAACAGGTTGGGCGAAACCTTGGCAGGCGGAATCGGGTTGAAATTGAACATTGTAAAGGCCTTGTCATGGTCTCTCGCCGCACACCTAAGGAAGTGTGTAACTCGCGCAAACCGGGATGATCATGTCTTGTGGGAAGTTGTACAACCTCTGCAGTAAAACTATTCGAATAGCCGTGTCCTCACATGGACGATGCTCGGTGATTTCACGAGCAGAGTTTTCAAAAACCTGGTTGGGCTTGGTTGGGAAGTGAATGGTTAGTTCACGGGTGTTCATTTCATGGATCTTGGTTCATGGTGGATTCCTTGGGTGAATGGTCATTCACTTGTGGTTGGTCTCAATTCCTTTGGTTACTTATTTATTATCATTTACGCTTGCTTTTCAATCTACTTAATAAGTCAAGAGAGCGCAGTAAGTGGCTGAAATCGTTATGCAACGTAAACTGTAAGGGTAGAGGTCAATCGTAATTAAGGGTTTTACCGCCGTTGTCTAGAAACCGTCTATCCGAAAGGTTGATCTTAATAGTGGGATTTTCCTGTAGTAGACTAAAAAGACTACCTATCCTATCTCTTTTATCTTCGTATAAGATGTCTTGGTTAGCTGGTCTCTTGGTGTAGCCCAGCCCTGGAAGCCTCCGCGAGAATGATAGGTCTATCAAAACGATGTCGGTTAAGAATGCTTCATCTGTTTTCTTTGAGGATATAGAGCAAAGTATTGCAAATTGGAAAGTACCTAAGGTAAATGTTAAGGATATATATCATATAGGCACGTTTTCTCTTCGTTCTGATTATTATATAAAAACTATAGAAAAGAACTCTTCCTATTAGCTCATTGCATGAAACTCTTTTTTCTGAAAAAGAAATCAATCATATCAGAGCAAAACCTCAATATCATTATATACACTTTGGTCTAGTACAAGTGGCTATTAGATCATTAACTCGAAAAGGTTTAAATATTTCTATGTTGGCTTGTCTAAGAGATTGCAGAAATAAAAGGTTTAAGGACTCTTTGCTAGGAATGGTTGAAGCTAGTCTTAGTAATGGTCTGTGTTCTTCAACACCTTCCTGCACTTTTCGTATCTCTTTCTGCACTTAAACCTCCATAAGGTTCTGACCTTGAGCTTACAAACATCCGGCTTTGATCTTGAACTCCGAAGTGAAAACATATCGCTGACATATAGGATTTATTACAAAGCCATGACCACGTTAGCTCCATGTGCAAAACAGAATACACCCAAAGGTCTGACCACACTTCTCCAAGCCAATCCTAGAAATCATATTATTACTCCCAAAACCTTGAAGTGGGATGAGATAACACTTCCTGAGAAGTGGACTCTCCTACAAGCGGTTGAGCCAAAAGCCACTCAGCAAAATGAATTAGAATCTCTGGCCAAAACACCAGATGGAGATGTTGAAATAACATTCTCCTCAAAAAGAACAATCTTCATTCAATCAAGACCCTCTTTTCACCTAGACAATAGACCACAGCTAAAACCAAATAATATTGTCTATGCAACTTATGAGGATAAGGATAATCAGTATGAACCCTCAATCTCAGATTTTGAGATCAATGTTATAGAGGAAGTAAAAGAAGATCATGAGTTTGAAATCGATAAGGATCTCCTTAAATGAAATCTTGATCTTCCTAAAAATAAGATTAAGTGTGAAAGGTATTGCAAAAATGTAGACAATCCTTATATTCAAAAAAATAAGAGAGATTTGGTACAAAGAAATGAAAGAGCAAAAAAGACATATTTACTTCTTTGACTGGTATGAAAATAGCCAGATCATACATCTGAAAGAATTCTTCAAGCCAAAGAGTAAATCAAAGAGTGAGTCGAAAACCAAATCCAAAACTAAGCCTAAGTCAGACCTAGATGAGTTGAAGTCTGAACTAGACAAACTAAGGTCTGAAATAAATATGTTAAAATCTGAACGAAGGTCTAAAATTGATAATCTAAAATCCGTTCAAAATTATCAAGATATTTATGAGAAAAATAGAGAACAATTGATAAACCTAAGATGTAAGACTATGTCTGATTTTAGGTGGTATAAAGATACTTTCTTATCAAAATTATATACTCTTCCTGATCCTAATCAAGAATTTTGGAAAGAGAAGTATATATCAGGACTACCTCCTTTATTTGCTGAAAAGGTTAGAAACTCTTTAAGAAAAGAAGGAGATGGTAGTATAAATTATCAATTCCTAGACATAGGCAAAATCACCCAAAAGATACAGTTGGTAGGTGCTGAACTTTGTAATGATCTTAAAATCAAGGACCAACTTAAGAAACAAAAAATTATTGGGAAAAAGGAATTGGGAGATTTTTGCTATCAATTTGGATTTGAGGATCAACATGAAAGAAGAAATAGGACAAAGTATGCCAAAAGATTTAGAAAAAATCATGTTGATAATAAGAAAGAAGCTTATTATATTAAGAGGAAGCGTCACCGAAAACCTCTTAAAAAAGATACTCCTAAAAAGGATAATAAACCAATTGTATGCTATAAATGTGGATTAAAAGGACATATAGCAAATAATTGCTTTAAATCCAAAATCAAAAGGAAATCCAAGCCTTGCTAGAATCAGAGTCTGAAGACATTAAAGAAAATTTGGAGATATCCTAAATCATATTGACAATGAATCTAGCTCTGAAAATGAAGAAAAATCAGAAGTTAATCATTGTGAAAATAGTGTATGTTCCTGCTGTGAGCAAGATGTCTCTGAGGATACCTCTGATGAAAATATTCTAGTCCTCACAGACTTAGAACAATTTGTATTAGACGCCTTTGATACGGTGCAAGATCCAAGAGAAAAAGAAGTTATCTTGGAAAGATTCTTATCAAGGATAAAAACTAACAAAGAAAAGTTAGTAAAAGATATCCAACATAAAAAGTATTTCTTTATTGATGAAGTCATTCAAAGAGTAGAAGATCATAAGAAGGCAAAGAAGCAGTTGAGTCTAAATGACTTGCTTCAAGAACAAAATTATATAAAAGAAGAGCTAAGTGATCTTAAAAGAAGAATTCAAATTCTAGAAATTTCTAGAAAAGAAGAAATTAAAACGGAGTATGAAACTCAAAGTAAATCAGAAAGCGAATCTGAAGAAGAAGAAGAAGAAATTCTTCAGAACAATCAAGAAATAGTTAGCTCCATAGAAACCTACTTCAAACAAAAATGGTATGTAGAAATCTCATACAAGTTTGTTGATAGATTTCACTTCAAATATAAAACTTTAATTGACTCAGGAGCTGATATGAATTGTATTCGAGAGGGAATTATTCCTTTCAAATATTTTGATAAATCTACTCATAAAATTCATGGGGCGGATGGGAACCAACTTAAAGTCAATTACAAAATTCCTGAAGTTCTCATTTGCATTTCTGGTGTTTCTATTAAGACTTCTTTTCTACTTGTTAAAAATCTAAAACAAGGAGTCATTCTAGGCACACCATTCTTATCGTTGATACGTCCTTTTCTTGTGACGAATGATAGTATCAAGTTTGAAATCATCAACAAACAATTGGAATTAAAATTTTGTTCCATACCCGAAGAAGCGTTATTAAATCAATTTATAGAGATTGCTTCGGGAAAAGAAAATATTGTCAATGAAATATCCATTGAACCTACCATAACTAACATTCAAAGTGTTAGTTACATAAATATATTGCAGCTAAAGAACACTCATCCTTTTCCCATGTCTTGGCCTCAAAAAGAGGAGCAAAATATGCACAAGGAAGTGCTCATCCAAAACAAGTTGCTAGGGAATCATTATAAGCATGATATAAGTTGTCATGATCATTTTATAAGCTACTCTTTAACTATGAGAGCCAAAAACGAAATTCTATGCAACCATATGCTTCTCATGTTAACCTTTATGGAATGTCAAAATCTAGAAAGTCTTATCTCCATAGAGTAGCTTATAAAAACTTATTTGAGCATGATCAAAAACACCTCTTTAACCAGCAATTTGGCACATATGATGACTCATATCTTTGCAATAGTTGCATATATGATGACTCATATAATGACTCATATTTTGCAATAGTTGCATATATGATGACTCACATTTTTGCAATAGTTGGTTGTTGCTCAAACATCATTATCAAATAAGTTTTGGTTCATATTATATGTATGAAGGCATCATTCAAAGAAGTAAGATGCAACCCAAACAAAGGATATAATTGGTCACACTATGTAATATTATGTTACATTCTCATCAATGTAATATCATGTTACATTTTTACCAAATTGTTGATTAAAAGAAACATGATCCATGATAGCAAAGGTATAAGAAAGGTAATGTGTGCAAAAACATTTCGTGACCATCAACTAATCCAATTAGTTGCTTCTTTGTCACACTACAGGGGAATCATGTCCCTGCAAAGATATACACAGATGAGCTCTTAGAAATTACCCCAACCACAGGAGGGGAATTCTGAGTGATTCAATCATAATTTTCCTGCAACAGAATTGCAACAAGGCTTGCTCAATTTACTTTGGCAAGCAAAGAATAGTAAGGAAAAAGCTCATGCACTCCGTGGGCTGGCTTACTATTTCAATCATATGATGCTCAAAGATACAAGGGCAATATCATCAGATTATATGTCCTTGGAAGGGGCTTCTGTATCAAGAAATATTCTTCCCAAAAAAAAGGAAGCCCATCAAAAGTATCAAATCTAGGTGCTGGATCACCTAGCAATTCAAATATATTGGATCTGGATACCAGATCAAAAGAATTTTCAAAAGTATCAAATCTGAGTATCAGATCATCAAAAAATTCAAAGATGAGTCTCAATATAAGACCATCACAATATTCTAAATTATTGGATTTAGGTGAAATATCTGCAGATGATTCAAAGATATCAGATCCCAATAAGAGATCTCCTGATGGCTCAAAAATATTTGATCTAGATACTAGATCACAAAATACCTCAAAAGTATTGAGCTTGATTACAAGCTCACCAAGCTGTGGTTCTAACCACAAACAAACATATGCATCCACCATAACTGCATCTCCAGATTGCATAAATATTAGAAAACTTCTCATAGCATTTCCACAGATAAGAACCATGGCATTATCAGCATCAGATAGCATTGCATGTAGCCACAAAAAACAAGTGAGAAGAGAGAATTGTAGCCACGAAAATGAAGTGAGAAGAGAGAATCTAGCTTTAAGAGAACCCTTTAACCATGCTTCTCATGAGATCCTTATTTCTAGATTAAGTTTCAAAACCAAACAAACACTGTCTTGTTTAGGACCAGATGTCCTAGAAATAATTTGGGAAAAATACCACGAGAGACAAATGAAAGTATTCTCAGAACTTCAAGAATATTTCATTGATTTGTATGAAGGGAGAGAAATTAACCCTAGTATCCGAATCAATATCTATACATTTTCACTCCTCCACTTTGACAACCAAGCAATTTTCCAACCATATCACAAATATATAATATTGAGAGCAGAAATTGATCTCAAATTCTTCCAAGGCCTACAAACACGAACCTACAAAAATATTTCTCTTCAAGGAATGATAGATTAGGGTGTAGTCTGTGTCATTTATGGGACACTAAATCAGATTCTTCGGTCCGACCTTGGAATAGCAATTAAAGAAGCATGCAAGAAGCTAGCGCCTTTTAGAGGAAGATATAAACTTATCTTCTATTCTACTCCTCCAAGATTCATACTACCTATAAGGCCTACAATGCATGATATTTATATCTTCAAAGGATATTTCCACTTCTTTGATAAAAGAATGACTGGTGTCCTGATAGAAGAACAAAGAGAACTTTTCTCTCAGAACACAAATCATGATAAATGGCGATGGTTCAAAGAAGCCATGGAAATTGAAGAAAGTATTCATCTAGACACCACATACCATATGATTTTCCAAAATCAAATAATGAACATATAGTGTGGTGGAAATAATGGATTTCTGCATAAAGGTGTTGGACGACTGATAAAACCAAATTATGGCGAAGACACCTTAATCAGAAAGGAATATCGTCAACTACTGGATTGGTATGAATTAATCCAACCAGATGAAGACACAACCTTTTCATCAATAATGGTAGATGAAGACAGCGAATAACAATAATTGTCTGTAAAGGCTCTCCAACAACGAGGACAATTGTCAGGACAATCATATGAGTACTATCTACTATTGCAGATGGAATCTAAACTATTGCAGACAAAATACAGTCTGGTCAAAAGTATCATCATGACGAATATTCCTCACGGAGGTCTAAAGTTTCATCATGACTCCCTGAGGTGTAAAGCGCCATCATGAAGAATGGTATTGACAATCAAAAGGTGTCATCATGGGGAATCTCTACCCATGCTTATCCCAAGGGTGGCGACCCCTATATAAAGGGCATGAAGGCAAGCTTCAAGGGCATCACTCCTACCACCCCTTAGATCGCTCCATCATTCCACAAAGCTCTGAGAAGGAGATTGATCACTCCACTACCACTCTACTACCACTTCACTACCACTCTACCTCCACTTCCACTCCACAAATTAGTGTAAAATAAGTAGTAGCCTAAATAAACACTCAATTTTTGAGTCTAAGTGTGTAAGTGTGTAAAAGTTTGTAAAATCTAAGTGTGGTTTGTATAACTAAAACTTGTATCTAGTTCTAGCTTCTGGTGTACTACACAGAAGGTTCCTCCTTCTGTCTATTAAGGTATATGAATGAACGCTGGAACGATTTCTTTCCCTAAACTCTCTTTATTTTAAGTTCTATTACTTATGTTGTTTTCTTTCAGTCCTTTATATTACTAATGTTCTTATTATTCTGCTATTTATTTATCTTCCTTATATTCCGTCTCTTACTTATGTTCTAAGTTCTTATGTTCTTTAATTTTTGTTCTTTACTTTCAGTTCTTTAAGTTTATGTTCTTTTTAATTTATGTTTTATATGTTCTAAGTTTCTGTTTTAATTATTCTGTTCCATATTTACTATTCTACATAAGCATATCTTTCAGTTCTTTGTGTGTTGCATCTACATATGTTCTTTTATATTTGTGTGTTGCATATGTTTTAAATTCAGTTATCTACTATTTATGTTCATCTTTACTATTTATGTTCTTGTTCTTATTTACTGTTTGTATATATATATATATATATATATATATATATATATATATATATATATGACGCTGAAATGGGACACCAAGGTGCCCGGCACCAAGCCTCCTCGCCTTTAGATTGTTTTTAGATGCGTGCAAGTGCAATGATATATAATATCAGGATGGAAAGTCTTAATTATGAATGGAAAGTCTCAATCATGGATGGAAAGTGTAATACCCAAAAGCGATTCGAGAGTTAATCGATTAATTGGAGAGAAGAACCATATAGAAATTAATTAAACAAGAATTTTTAGAGGGGTTTTCTGAAAAATCCCAGCAACCTGGGCCTGAGCCTCGGCCCAAGTGGAGGCCGGCCAGAGGGGGAGGTGCCTTCCCAACCCTAGCCGCCACCCCTTTGCCCCTCCTCTCTCCCCTTGGCCGCACCTCCTGCCCATGCACCTCCACCATGTCCAGCACACCTCTCCCCCCATTGTTGTCCCTTGGTGCTAGGAGAAAGCGAGAAGGAAGGAAGAAGGGAGGGAAGGAGAAGAAAGGAAGGAGGAAGAAGAAGGGAAAGAAGATGGGTGATTCCAAGGGGATCCTCTAGGTAACTCTCCCTCATCTCAAATCCTTCTGTTTTTATAGTAATTAGGGTTTTTGGCACGGGATTAGAAGGGGATTAGTAGATTGATTACCCGATTAGAGATTTCCTGCTGTCTGCCTGTAGATCAATCCGTGCAGCGCGAATGTTTGTGCAGTTTAGACCTATGAAACGATTTTTCCTGCAGGTTTGACCAATAAGAAAATTGTAGAGGACGACGAGGTATATTGTATGTAATTTTTCCAGAATTTTAGGCCACGGGATTTGGGCGTAGCAGAGTCAGGAATATCGCTGTCTGTCAGGGGTGCAGATTGGGGCAGATTGCTGTTCAAGTGTGATTTAGGGGTAGTAGATGTTTTTTATGTTTTTGGTCGCAATTGAGAAACATGTAGGTAATTCAGTAATCTAACAACTGTATAAAAATAATAATTTTTAGAGCGTTACACTGTGGTTGGGACGCGTTAGCATCTGGCTGCCCAGATTGCCAGAACAGAGAACGTCCTCTGTTTTGCGCATTAAGTTACACCTTGCTAGGATCAAAATAAAAATATGTGATCTACATGAAAATTGAAGGTATTTAAGTGAGGAATCTAGAAATATATCATTTGCTGTGATTGTCTTAATATTGTTAAAGATAAAAAACATTAAGCAGCACTGCTGCAGCGGACAGAGTGTAGAACCGTTAAGCAGAGAGGGAGTTGCGGGTTTTGGGCATAGAGGCGTTTACTTCTCAGTTGTGAATATTATATTATGGTTTTGTGCTGAGTGGTTCCCTGTGAATAGGTGGCTTCGCTCCTGATCGTGCTTGATCCCTTCACTCCTTCGGTAAAGGCAAGTATAATGATGGTTTAAAATTGATAGTGTGGATTGTTGATGGTTGATGGATTGTTGATGTTTGATCTATTTTATGAGTATATGTGTTCATGGTTGTGGTAAGGATGTACTGGTGCTGTTTATGGTTGATCGCAATTTAAAGGGCTCATGAGTATTTCTAGTGCATAGATATTGTGGATGTAAGTTTTATTTATGGAGACATTCATGCATATGCATCATGCTGGTTTATTGAAGTCTTGGTCACGAGATGACCAAGCGCCGAGGTCCCCGTCATGTTGATGACACGACGGGCTAAAGGTCCCCATACTTGTGGAGTATGGGCATTGGTCCTGTACCGATGGTACAGCATGGGTGTGCATCGACGGATGCACACTTTGCATACGGTAAAATGCGAAGAGAAAGAGATAAAGAGATTTTTGACCATCTTGCATAGCATGGCTTATTTATATGGTTGATGGATGAATTTGTGAAGTGATGTTCATGAATGTTCTTGTTACTATTATTTCTATGGTTGATGGATGAATTTGTGAAGTGATGTTCATGAATGTTCTTGTTACTATTATTTCTATGGTTCATGGATGAATTTGTGAAGTGATGTTCATGGATGTTGCTGTTACTATCTATTATATTTGCTGAGTCGTTGGACTCACTCTTGCTGTTGTTATGTTTTTTTAGGTACCTTTATGAGATCGGCATGCATGGGGAAAAGGAAAGATTAGAATTATTGCACTTTGCACGATCTATCCACAATGGAAGAAAGGGAGAAAATTAAATACTAATTGCATGAATTACTTAAGTAGTAGATGATTATTGATTGCCGGATTTAAATTGTAATAAAGGATTAGAATTCTTTTATGATGCTTTTGTTCTTTATCTAAATTTTATAACTATGAGTGTTCTAGTAATCTAAGCCAATATTGATTAGAATTGATTATATTACTTGAGGTTATTCATCCTTTTTTTTAATTATGCTTGTTGAAACCTCTGATTTAGACAGTAAACAAAGGAGGTTCTGCCGAAATTTTGTGTAGCATATTTAGATTATCATTGTCTTACTACTAGTTTGGTAGCATTCCAGGTCATTGCCTAACTGGGGTGTTACAGAAAGTCTTAATCATGGAGCTTGAGCACCATGGTGCCCTGTTATTTATACTATATATATAGGACATTGAAATGGGGCACCATGGTATCTAGGCACCAAGTCTCCCTACCTTGGATTGCTTTTAGATGCATGCAAGTGCAATGATATATAATGTATCAAGCAAACCCGTTAACATTTATTAATTCGAAAATGCATCGATTTGGAAAGGAAGTCATTGATTTAGCATGCTGAATCAATCATAGATGGAAAGTATCTATGATTGAGGTTTTTCATCCATGATTAAGACTTTCCATCCATGATTGAGACTTTCTATCCATGATTAAGACTTTCCATCCTAATATATTACATATCATTGCACTGCACGCATCTAAAAGTAATCCAAAGGCAGGGAGGCTTGGTGCCCAAACACCATGGTGCCCCATTTCAGCATCCTATATACATATACATATATATATGTGTGTGTGTGTGTGTGTCTATATATATATATATATATATATATATATATATATATATATATATATATATATATATATATATATATATATATATATATATATATATATATATATATATATATAAGTTGTGGAATGACAAGTTAGAGAAAAGAAGTAGTATGTAATTAATTTCAAATAACATCTTGTGAGGAAACAATTAAATGTTATAGTATCCTGTAGAAGTTTTTATGATGAATAGTGAGTAGTAGTATGCTCATTATAACTTGAATTGTTGTGGTTATAAGTAAGCATGGAGCATGGTTGAATTGGTTATATAACCATAATATTAAGAAATTCTCAATCTCTATTGGATGAATTGGGTTTTTTTGGTTCCAGTAGATTATTCTAATTGTTTGTGAATGTTACACTAAATATATATGTGAATTTTGTCGTTGGTAAAAATTAATCCTGATTAATCTATCTTACGGGTACTCGGTGAACATGTGTTGATGCTTAATTTATATGTTCTTTTGCTATGCTAAATTGATCTAGTGTGTATAAAGGTATGGGTGGGTGTTGTTATACAATTGTGTGGAACCTTATTTAGTAGCGATTATATTGTCGATGTTTTTTTATCATATTTTAATCTAAGTTTTGAACATAAGGTAAGAATGTCGAATTTGTGTTTGTTAATGTTTTATGTGATTGCATCTAAAAGTAGGACAATAAATTGATTTCTGCAGACAAGATAATTATTGATCGATGAGTTGCGAATCGCTAAGAGTTGAATGGATGACATTTAATAAATGTTTATATCTTTGTACTTTATGCAATTATTGATTTATAGTTTGTCCTTAACTAAAGAATCTTGCTGGAACTTTATGGTTAGCGCAATAATCTTGTGATGCCTTGTGGGTTTTAAAACTCAGGATGGGATAATAAAATATTATGAACCAATTTAGCCTGAATTTGTAAAGTTTTAGGATATGGTCATAGCCTTGGTAATTTCTATTAAGAGTTTGTTGAGATGGTACTTGTGTAATCGTTGGTAAATGTTTTTGATAGTGGTGTTAAACCTCTTAGGAAAATAATAATAAGAAGAATAACAATAATAATAATAACAATAATAATAATAACAACAATAATAATAAATTAATCAAAAGAATGGAACAACCTTCGAGAAGAATTTAATGTAATGTTGGAGTTTTGTACTCATAATTTGTTTCAGATTTGTTGGCTTCTACGGTAGCAATATTAAAATAAAAAACTTTAGTAGAATGTTTATAAGAAGGAATGTTTAGTAATATAATAATTCAACTCATAAATGGACTCATTGCAATTTGTTAGAGCTTTCTCGTGAGCTGATGTTTTGGTGACCTTTCATTATTTATGCTTGTAGATTATTGAATTTATCAAAGGTATGCAAACTTAATGCATTATTAAGAATATTACCACTGCGTACATTACCATATTTTCTAGATGGAATTTGATCATGTCATATAATATAAGATAAAATAGTGTAAAGACCTAATCAATGTGCTATTAAATTGAATGGTGAAGAATGATTAACGATGGTATTAATATATGAATTATTTCTTAGTGAATGACCCCTTTTAGAATTTAGATATCTTTTTAAAAAGTGGATGGTGGAGGCTAGATTCACTTGTTAGTGTTTCTTAGTCATTTACAACTGAAATTTTATTATATGAATCTTTGAAATTAAAATCATGAAGTGATATTGCTTAGTAACACAATGTAGCTAGAATAATGGGAAATTTATTGTGGTGGTATGTACAGTGTAGCTAGAATAATGGGAAATTTATTGTGGTGGCATGTAATTTTAAGATATCAGGGTTTCGAAGTCGCAATCTTGATATGATTTTTGGTAATAACAAGAGAAGTTAGATGTGTCTTGATAATTGATAGAATTTGTTGGGTTGTGATATTTATGTGTAAGAATTTATGGGTATTTGTCTTTTAAAATAAACTAAGCTGGCAGGATTCAATGGAGAATCAACTTATAACTGCAGTTGGAATAAAAAATGGTGTTATTTTCATGAAGGAGCCTTGCTAATGCATTTCATGACTTTTGTACTAGAGTCTCTATACTTGTTATGATATTTTAGTAAGGTTGGGTTTAACTTGGAAGTTGCCAATTTAAAAAATGTTTATATGCAATATGGGATATTTTGGAAATTTTATGGCTCAATGAAAAATAATGTACTTCAAAGTTGAGGAAAGTATGTTTGGGAGCAAAGGAATGCATTTCTTGTTTCTATTTACTTTATCTGTTTTTGTTCATTGCCATCTGAAAAGAAAAGTGGTTTCTTGGTATTGTGGATGGTCCTTTTCCTTCCTAGAGACAAGAAGACTGTTATTTTGTGTATGGCATTTGGTTTATGCGATTCTTAATTGCATCTTGTTTATTTGGAGTGTCGAATAATTTTCTAGTGAAACAATCTTTTCAGAGTGGTTCTGGGATGTATATTACCTATCTGGAATTCGAATGATTCTTGGTAAACTCCTTGTTATTTTCCAAATGGATTCTTTTGAAAGATGACTGGTTTAAGGAGTATGGTATATTTTTCCCTATGTTAAAAAGGGATGTGTTCTGTAAAGTGAGGCGATCATATGAGAGAAAGAGAAGAGTTTTCTGGTGTTGTTGAGTTAGGGCATTTGTGCCATGCAAGGCAAATGTGACTGTTGTAGGGGTGGCCCTCACCTAAGCCCAGTAGGCCTGTTAGAAGGCTGTAAGGGCCAAAATGGGACATGTATAATGACATAAGTGCCCCTGAGGGGGATACTCAAATGTAAGGGTACAATTGTAAAAGCACTCCCCAAGAGGGTATATGAATACAATACCAGCCAAGGGGGGAGCCCAAAGCCATTACTCACCTAACTCTCCACTACCATACTCTCTCTCTCTCTGTTTGGTCTGTAACCACAACAGTTGGCGCCGTCCGTGGGGAGGACAGGAGTAAGCCCCAAGATCAGAAAACGGATGGCACCGAAAAAAGTTTCATCATCGGCAGCGAAGGGGAAGAAGGCGGTCGCGGTGGAGCGTCGCGTCAACACGCGGGCTTCGGCGTCGGCGGTCGTGGGCATGGGCGGTGACATGGGTGCGGCGGCCGCAAACGTCGACGCCTGCGCCGTGACGACCGACCCCGCCATCACCGCCGCAACGACCGCCCCCGTTACCGCCGCTGCGACGCCCGACCCCGCCACTACCACCGCGACGATGGCCGACAACACCATTCGGGTGGACGGAGATGGCCGCATCGGCGCAACCGGCAGCCCGGGGGCCCGGGCGGTGGCCGCCACCATTACGACCGGTCCGCCAGGTGCGCCGCCGGCCCCGGCTGCGTCCACAATAGAGAACGCATTCTTGGCGCGTTCTCAGCGCATTCCAACGGGAGCTAGGAGATCTCCGCGGTATGCGGGACATGCAAGAGGCTCGGGTCGATGAACTACACGGTGGTCGCGCTGAGCCCACCGAGAGGCGGGCGGCGCGGCGCCCCACGTCTAGCAGCGTGCCGTTGCGGCGTGTCGACCCGGAGTCCCCGCTCTCTGCGAGTCTGTAGCAGGCGGCGTGGCTGGAAGACTTCAAGTTCCCCTACGCCGTCTGATCGTACAAAGGCGACACGGACCCTCGGGAGTTTGTGCGTGTATATGAGACAGCCATCGAAGCCGCTGGCGGAGAAGACACCACGAAGGCGAAGGGACTCCCCCTCGCGTTGCAGGGAGTGGCGCTTTCTTGGTTTTTTACCATAAAACCAAACCCCATTTACGCGTGGGAGCAGATCCGCGACCGCCTTTACAACAGCTTCCAAGGAAACTACGCCGAGCGCGTCGACACGGATCAGCTCTTTGCCATCAAGCAGAAACCCTCCGAGACACTCCGCGACTACTGCAAGCGCTTCGCCAAGGTGCGCTGCCAAGTCAAGGACGTTAACGAGACAACCATCATCAATGTAGCGATATGGGGTCTCCGCCCGGGACCGCTGCGAAAGTATAACGCGGAAGCGGTCCGATCGATCGCGGCTCTTCGACAAAATGGAAGAGTATGCCGGCGAGGAAGATGCGCGAATACACAAGGACGACGACTCCGACACCGCTCGGGCGGGGAGTTGCCGCAAAGAGGGAACGTGAAGGACGACTCGAGAGCAAAACACGAGCAAGCATCCGGGGGAAGCGCCCCAAAGGCGGCACGGCGGGCGCACGAGAACTCGTCAAGCGGTAGGCGCAAGCCCCGACGTAACCAACGAAGGTCCCAAAAGGCTCGCGGCGTCTTCGCCACACAAGGCGTTCCCGAGAACTAGAAGGAAGCGGTGGCGCGGATCGCGTCGCGAGCAAGAAATCCTAGGCTGCGGCGGTGGTGCGAGGTGCATGGCTATAGTGATCACTTCACGCGGGCATGTGTCTAACTTATAGCGCTGAGGCAACCGACGGCTCAAGTTTGGGCCCTGGAAGCGCCGACCTCGACAGCTCACGTGCAACCACGCGAGGAAGCCCCAAGAAGCGGGGCCAGGAAAGACCAGCAAAGCATCGTGCGTCATCTCCGGAGGTTACTCATCGAGAACCTCCCCGGCCCAAGCACCCCAGGGGAGACCGCGCTGCAACATCACCTTCGCGCCAGTCGACGCCCACGGCGTAGAGTTCCCTCATCAAGATCCTTTGGTCATCCAGGCTGACATTGCAGGTTGCGACGTTAGGCGTGTCCTCATTGATGGCGGAAGCTTTGCGAACATCTTGTTTGCGGAGACCCTCGATCGCATGGGAATACCCCGGAGTTGTCTAAGGGCGTCGGAGACCCCTCTCCAAGGTTTCGGCGGCCAGCCCCTTAAGGCCTTGGGCCAAGCGCGCCTCCAGGTCTCCTTGGGCCAGGCCGACAATGCCAGAGGCGAGGACATCATCTTCGATGTCATGGACACCCCGCATCCATACAACGCCATACTGGGCCGACCCGCCATTAACTCCTTCGAGGCGGTGCCGCATCACACCTTTTGTGTATGAAGCTCCTAGGCCCACGGGGTGTCATCACCATCTTCGGCGACCAAGACCTCGCTAGGAGCGTCGAAGCTAGTGCCAAGGGTCCGCACCGCAAGGTGCACGTCCTCGCTAATGAATCTAAGGTGGACACGCCATCCGCCCCAGGATGGACACCTAAGCCCCGCCCAGAGGGCGGGGTCAAGAGGGTCCCCCTTCAAGCAGAAGGGCAATTCGTGTCCATCGGCGAAGGTCTCCCTTCGGAGGTGGAGCAAGACCTACTCCAGGTTCTTCGGACCAACGCAGACATCTTCGCATGGTCCCTCATCGAACATAACCTGGCGGTCCGCCCTTACGCCAAGCCGGTCAAGCAAAAACTTCGTCGTATGTCCATGGACCGGCAGCAAGCGGCCAAGGCAGAGGTGGCGAAGCTCCTTCAGGCGGGGGTTATTCGTGAGGTCCAACATCCGGACTGGCTCGCCAATCCAGTGCTGGTCAAGAAAGCCAGCGGCGCCTGGCGTATGTGCATCGACTTTACCGCTCTCAACAAGGCATGCCCGAAGGACGACTACCCTTTGCCGCGCATAGATCAACTGGTCGGCGCCACCGCGGGGTGTGAGCTCATGAGCTTCTTGGACGCCTACTCCGGCTACAACCAGATCTACATGGCCAAGGATGACAAAGATAAAACCAGCTTCATTACGCCGGTTGGGACCTTCTGCTTCGTCAGGATGCTCTTCGGCCTGAAGAATGCGAGCGCAACCTTCACCCGCCTCGTCGCGCTGGCCCTTGCTGCTCAGCTCGGGAGGAACGTGGAGGCCTACGTTGATGACGTAGTAGTAAAAACCAAGCAGCTCGCCTCCCACGGTCGGGATCTCCAGGAGACCTTCGACAACCTCAGGAAGGCGGGCATCAAGCTCAATCCGGACAAGTGCATTTTCGGCGTGCGGCGGGCAAGCTCTTGGGCTTCTCGTGTCGGCGAGGCATTCAAGTGAACCCGACAAAGTCGACGCCATCACGGGCATGGAACGCCCAAGGCGGCGGGGAGGTCCAGAGGTGGCGGCCGCATGGCGGCCCCGAGTCGCTCTGTCTAGGGCAGCGGAGCGGGCTTGCCATTTTCAAGACCCTCGCGTTGCGGCGGGTTTCATTGGGGCGATGGCGTGCAAAGGCCTTGGCGACCTCAAGCAACACTCGCAACCCTTCCCACTCTGGTGGCCCCAGCACTAGAGGCTCCCCTCCTACTCTACCTCGCCGCCTCGGCAACGGCGGTCAGCGTCGTCCTTGTCCTCGAGAAGGGCGCTCTCCAGCGACCCGTGTACTTTGTCTCCGAAGCTCTTCAGGCCGCCAAGATGCGGTATACGGAGCTCGAGAAGCTTGCTTACGTGCTGGTCATGGCCTCAAGAAAGCTCCGGCATTACTTCCTGGCCCATCCGATAACGGTGCCATCCTTGTTCCCCCTGGTGGAGATGCTGCACAATAAGGAGTCCACGGGGCGAATCGGCAAATGGGCAGCCGAGCTTGCCCCATTCTCCTTAACGTCACGCCTCCCGAGCGCGATCAAGTCCCAAGTTCGCAGACTTCCTCGCGAGTGGACCCCAGCTAGCTTTGTCCTCCAATCGAAGACCGGTGTGGGCGCTCAACACCGGCGGAGCTTATGGCGTCGCGGCGCAGTGTCGCGCATCATTACCACACACGAGGGCAGCGCTTTCTTTGTACTCGGCACGCCTCGCATTTCTGCCACGAACAACACGGCGAATGCGGCGTTACTCTTTGGCCTCGGGAAGCTCAAAGCGTTGGAGTGCGGCGCGTCTGGTTCCGACCGACTCACGGTGGTGACGGGCCATGTGGACAAGCCATATTAGGCCAAGGACCCGGAGCTAGCTAAGTACCTAGCAGCCGTACGAGCGAAGGAACAACACTTTTTGGGTGTCACGGTGAAAGCCATCCCTCGGGCAGACAACAAACAAGCCGATGCCCTTGCTAAGGCCGCCAGCCAGCAGCTCCCAACTCCCGGGGGAGCGTTTTACAAAGTCCTACCAGCGGCAGCCATTGCGTAGGATAACCGCTATGTAGCCCTCGTCTACGGATCACCCAGAGGTGATTGGCGGAACCGCACCGGTTTCTACGAGGGCACGTGGGCGGACGACCCGTCGAGCTCGGCGTTCTGACCGCGCTAGGTCCTTCAGTGCTTGGCGGTGCTCTACAAAAAAGTCTGCGCACCACTCTGCGATGCCTCTCGCGCGAAGAAAGAAAGCTCTTGCGAGAAATTCATGCGGGGCTCTGCGGTTCGCATCTTGCACCAAGATCGCTAGTGGGCAAGCGTTGAGCGGGGTTTCTCTGGCCAACGGTATCGCGGGCGCCCAAGATCTCATGCGCGTTGTCAGGTTGCGATGGATGGGGCGGGCCATCCGCAGGCCCCCGACGAGCCTCAATCCCATACCCCCGGTATGGCCGCTGGCGCGATGGGGGCATCAACATCGTGGGACCGCTTTCCAGGGCCCCAGGCGACCTGCGGTTCGTAGCGGTCGCTTTAGAATACTTCTCCAGGTGGCCGGAGGTGGTAGCCCTGGCCAAGATTACCTCGGCAGCTATGCAACGCTTCCTCTGGCAGAACATCACATACAGATTTGGCGTGCCCAGGGAGATCATCGTCAACAACGGTCTGCAATTCGACGCAACCCCATTCAAAGAATTCTATGACAACATGGGCATCACGCTCCAGTTCGCCTCGGTTGGACACCCGCAGTCCAACGGTGCGGTAGAACGGGCGAACGGTGCTATCTCCGCTGCGATCAAGAAGCGCCTCGTCGGGCTACCAAATGGCAAGTGGCCGGGCGAGCTCCACAGTGTCCTCTGGTCCCTCCGCACAACAGTGACATGCCCAACAGGGTTCACGCCGTTCAAGCTCCTCTTCGGCGACGAGGCGGTAACACCTGAGGAAATAAAGGTTGGCTCGAGAAGGGTCCTCGTCCAAGCACTAGAAGAGGCGCGCCAATTGTCCATGGACCTCCTTGACGGATACCGGGCAAGCGCAACACAGTACGTCATAAAGTATGCGCGACAGATGGTGCGCGCGCAGGATTGTTCCCTATACCCGTGCGAATTCCAACCGGGAGACCTCGTCCTCAAGATGGCACTCCACGTGGAGACGGTAGGCAAGCTGGAATCCAAGTGGAAAGGCCCATACATCGTCGCGGAGGCCCTACCGAAGGGAGCATACTGCCTAGCCACGCTGGACGGGCAGGTGTTCCACCACACGTGGAATGCAGACAGGCTACGACGGTACTACGCCTGAGCCAAGTGTGCAAGTGCAAGGACCCTTGACGGCTTCGGGGAGCGCCTCGCCAGGCTCCTGCGCGAACCGCTCTAGCACTAGAGGCTTGCAACGTGTGCTGCTTCACCACCGGGGAATGACGGCTGTGGTCGTCTCCACCTTTAAGCGGCTAGCGGTTAGTACCTCACCTCTTGTAACCGCTCACCCGCGCAAACGGGAATTTAATAAAGCTCACCGTTTGCACAAATTTTTCTTGTTTCCCGCCAAAAGCGCGCAAAGGGTTACCTTCGCGCGCACTCTCCATGAGTATAAACAAAGACACGTGTTCGCGCCCGCACTCTCTGTGGAAAACACGGGCATGAGTATAAACAAAGACGCGTGGGGGGATGCCTCCGCACGCACTCTACGGAGTATAAATAAGACGTAGCGTTGAGTCGCCTCCATACGCATTTGCACCGCCCGCGCGCGGAGGCTCGCCTCGCGCGCGATCTCGGACTCTAAATAAGGCGTGGCGTTGAGGTCCGCCTCGCACGCACTCTACGGAGTATAAATAAGATGTAGCGTCGAGTCGCCTCCGACGCATTTTCACCGCCGCCTTGCGGAGGCTTGCCTCGCGCGATCTCGGACTCTAAATAAGGCGTAGCGTTGAGGTCGCCTCCGCACGCACTCTACGGAGTATAAATAAAGCGTTGCGTCGAGTCCGCCTCCGCGACGCATTTTCACCGAGCCGCCTTGCGCGAAGGCTCGCCTCGCGTGCGCGATCTCTGGACTCTAAATAAGGCGTGGCGTTGAGTCCGCCTCGCACGCACTCTATGAAGTATAAATAAGACGTAGTGTCGAGGTCCGCCTCCGCACGCATTTTCACCACCCGCAACGCACGGAGGCTCACCTCCGGCGCAGTCTTCGGACTCTAAATAAGACGTAGCGTTGAGGTCCGCCTCCGCACGCACTCCACGGAGTATAAATAAGACGTAGCGTTGAGGTCCGCCTCTGCACGCACCTTCACCGCCCGCAACACGCGGAAGTTCACCTCCGCGCGCAGTCTACGGACTCTAAATCAGACGCAATGGGGGGACACCCCCGCGCGCACTCTACGGAGTATAAAGAAAATGCAACGTGAGGCCCACCTCCGTGTGCACTCTCTGAGTATAAATAAAACGCGGATGTTGTCCTGCGCACTCACGAGTATAAACAAGGCGTGGATATCCCGCACGCCGCGCGTAGTCTGGCGCGTACTCCACGAGTATAAACAAGATGTGGTCGAAATTCCCACGCGCCCAGGCTTTAATAAGCGTCTACTTTGACTAGGCGCCAGCTCCACTGCCACCCCTTCAAAAGGTAGGGGACGGAGCGCTCGCGCGACTTCGCCGACTAGGCGCCCGGCTCGCTGCCACCCCCGAAAGGTAGGGGCGGCGCGCGCGCGACTACGCCGACTGGCGCGGCTCCACCGCCACCACCGAAAGGTAGGGGCGGGCGCTTGTGCGTCTGCGCCGACTGGCGCGGCTCCGCTACCATCCCCGAAAGGTAGGGGCGGGCGCTCGCGACTACTTTGACTAGGCGCCGGCTCCACGCCACCCCTTCAAAGGTAGGGGCGGGCGCTCGCGCGACTTCGCCGACTAGCGCCGGCTCCGCTGCCACCTCCGAAAGGTAGGGGCGGGCGCTCGCGCGACTTCGCCGACTAGGCGCGGCTCCACGCCACCACTTGAAAGGTAGGGGCGGGCGCTCGTCGTCGCCGACTGGCGCGGCTCCGCTACCATCGCCGAAAGGTAGGGGCGGGCGCGCGCGACTACTTTGACTGGCGCCGGCTCGCTGCCACCCCCGAAAGGTAGGGGCGGGCGCTCGCGCGACTACTTCGACTAGGCGGCAGCTCCGCTACCGGTGGTGGCGTCAGGCAGCGTTGGCTTGACGATGCGCTCCCGCTAAGACGGCGCGCAGGGTCATCACGGGCGGCGCCATCGTCAGCCCGGCACGTAGGGTAAATCACGGCGGCCATTTCCCCACCACGGCGACAGCGAGCAGATGCACGCGCGGAGTGCGCCGCGAAACCGAGAGGAAAGCAAAGCACAAGCAAGCGGTAGCTAAGAGGCGTTTGCATGCTGCGGTGACACCTATAAAGTACCCCATCTCCCCATAGCGAAGCCCAAGCGGCGGAATTACAATGGTTCGGTTACCACGGCCCGGCGGTGCAACCGCCGACAACGCGGCGAGCATCGATAGGTGGCGGGCAGCGCGGAGCAGCGCCAATACGTTCTGCCGCGCGTCCACATTCCCTAGGGAAGGCGACGCGGCGCGATCGTGTGACCGCCGACATCCCACGACGCTCGATCCACGGCCGCGCGTGCCCCATGCAGCGCCAGCGCACGAAGCGGCCGCAATGATGCGCCGATAAGATAAGGGCGGTGCGATTCGGCGTCATTAAGCGCACTACTGGGCCACGCGGCCACCTCTCGTGTCGGCGCTACACCACGCGAGCACGCGCGCAGCTCAACCGCCGAGGCCAAGCGCGCAAGCCCTACCTCGCGCCCGGAAGGCTCCGGGGCGCGAGGTCTGTCCCCGCCCTGACCTCGGCTCCGTTGAGGCCTCCAGCCTCCCTAGTATCTTCGACCTCGCGACCACGCAGCTCTGGGAGCGAAAGACACTCCGGCTCTCGTACCATTAGTGCGAAGGTCGGCTCTAACGACAAGGAATGTGTCTTGGTCCGTTGAGGGTCACAGGCCGATGGGACGGAGGGGCCAAAGGGCTCGGCAACATGGCTTTGGCCCGTGAAGCCCTTCACCATGAGAGGCTCCTGTTGTAGGGGTGGCCCCCACCTAAGCCTAGCAGGCCTGTTAGAAGGCTGTAAGGCCCAAAATGGGATATGTATAATGACATAAGTGCCCCTGAGGGGATACTCAAATGTAAGGGTACTATTGTAAAAGCACTCCCCAAGAGGGTATATGAATACAATACCAGCCAAGGGGGGAGCCCTAAGCCATTACTCACCAAACTCTCCATTACCATACTCTCTCTCTCTCTGTTTGGTCTGTAACCACAACAGTGACCATTTGGTTTTTTGGATTGTGGATCAGATGTCATTCCCAAGGCAGGTTTGTGCCTAAGGAAAAGAAAATTATTTGATGGGTTTTAGTTATCGTGAGTGGAATGGATTGCCGTAGAATATGAGAGCAAAATCTTAAGGGGGAATGAGTATAATATCCCAAACCTTAGTTGGATCGGGAGTTGAAAAGTAAGTCTAAATTATGCCGTTAGTTTGGAAATACGAAACCATAGATGTTTAGAGATCTTAAAGTCGATTCCGCTAATTTGGAGATTGTGACAAGGCTTTGTGGATTCGTAAAGATTAGATAGCTATGTCTAATCAGATTGACAAGGTGAGATGGTGAGAATTGGAGTCCACGGTGGTGTCCAGGGACTCTTGAAGGTATTTTCCACCAAGCTCATTTTGTGGTCCGGTGCTAAGGCGAAACTTAGCCCGAGATATGTTAGACCATTCCCGATAGGTTCGTGTAGTGAGAGCTGGCTCATCAATTGGACCATCCTTAGTCTTCGCGTGTTATGCGCATGTGTTCCTCGTCGTATATATTTTTAAACTAATCCAAATCATACACAAAACTAATAACTGTTTTGCGGTGTCTTAGATAAGTCTTCAACAATTTTACAGTATTGTTTTATAGTTTTTTATGTAAAAGCAGAAATAATTTTCAGTGTCATATTGTGGGAGACATCAAAACAATCTAATCGCACCTAAACCCACAGTCGGATGGCACTGCACGTAAAAATGAAATGTTGGATGGGATCATGAGAAAAGAATGGCGCAGCGCACCAAATTTTTTTTTAAAAAATACAAATGTGGTGCCGATGCAGAGAAGCGCAGTTCATCACACTAAGCCAAGCAAAAGGAGATGAACGTGATAATGTTTATCCGCTCCTCTCCGTGGCAGTTTTCTCCAGCTGACCAGAACATTGTAATGTTCACAACATGACAGAATGGATGATATTTCAAACTTCTTTCCCAGCCCAGCCAATCTGACTATCAGCATCTATTTACCTCTTCCTGGTACCTCCATTCTCCAATATTTCCCACATGGCTCTCCACCTGTGCTATCGCTGTTTCCAACTAGTCGCCATGCAACCAAGAGAGGCCTTGATAAATCACGGTGTAATACCCTATGTGGTCCAGTGGAGTTATGGTTATAAGATTAATCATATATTGCTTGTCTAAAATGAGTTGTAATAACATATAATGACTGCTAAGTAAACGTAACATCTCTAGATTAATGGCCTGTTCTTTACGGCTGTAACTTATGCTTTTGGCTAAAATTTTTGAATTTTACCTGTTTGCGACAGAGATTACGGAGAGAGATACTCGCTTGCGATTTTGGATGGTATACATGTTGGGCTTTTATTATGTGCTACAATTAACTTGTAGACCTCATCTTGAAAAAATACCCCGTTTGAAAGTTAAGTACTGTAGCAGAAACCAAAAGCTGGTTTCAAAAGCCGAAAAGAACAGACCCTAATCCTTTTACACAAAGCAAAGATGAAAGTTTAAGCGGGTTGTTATGTGAGCGCAGATCCGCCATATGTGGGCTGTGCATTGAGTAAATTTTGGGCCAAGTTGTTACAGTTGGTATCAAAGCATCAACCCTCGCTGCATAGATATGTGTATGTTTGGGGCCTTAGTGGGTACCTACGGTACGGAGTTTGCACCGAGGAGTGGTTCTGGGTATCTATAATGTCTGTTGGGTTCAACCGTAGCACTTATGGGTTAATCTTTTTACACGAAAATGAGAACGAAAGTATAAACAGGGTGCTATATATGTACGAGTTTGCTCTATGGTGGGCTAGGCATTAAACAAATTTTGAACCAAGATATTACACGGTACTAGTAAGGTGCCCGTGCGTTGCAACGGAAAACCAAATTTCAAATGTAACAAAAACATCAACTTCAATGCTACAAAGGTCAAGTCATTTGACAAAAGAGGTAACAGGGTCTATCATCCATGCTACTCCAGACATAGCATGTTTGTTTCTGGGCTATAACTTGTTGGACTGAAATATGCATTTCCTTTGAAAAAAATCATTTGTTGGGGATTGATTTAAGTCAATACGTTAGATTGGACAACAAATTTGAGTATTTGACAATGTTGGGTACATTTTCATCTGTCTTGAGATTTATACATTGTCATCCATATTTCATGACCATAGGTTATGCATATATACTGTGTAAGATAGAGCAAGGATGCATCTGAAATCAAGGTCGTTGTATAGAGATTCAACTGAAATCAGAGCAGCGGTATTTGCACTTTCTTTGATGCGCTTACCTTGCTTCTACAACTTATCCATTGCCTCGGGAAACTGACGGATGTCAACTCCATTACCGTGCTGCTTATTAATTTGATCGGCAAAGCAGTTGACGGGCGCATTTCCATTTCAAGGCCTCCGGTTTGGAGTTCCATCTAACATCCTTAACCTGCAGATAATTAATTAATTAGCTAAAAGCATTAGCGATGATTGTGCGATTATCTCTTCAAGATAGCAGCTCATTCATATATATTATTTTTTAGATCCACTATCTCATAGGCATGTGAAATCCAAAGTAACAGACCTTTTTTTAAGACCTTACAAGCAGTCATATGAGAGTTGTGGCTGTTGACTTTTATCTAAAAATTTACTTTAGCTTTTGGAACACTGAAAAACCATCCAACTATAGGCAAATGTGGAAATGGAAATGACTAACTTGGTTTCATTGTTTTACACAAGAGGTTAGGAAGATTTCAAAATCCCAATATAGCCGATTCTTCCCTTTGAGAATCCTGAAAGACATAAAATCAAGGCACATGTACCTAATGCACATGCGTACAATACTGCAGGCTTTGCAAGTGAGTCCTATAGTCAAAAATAAATTTACCCAATACATTGGTTTTAAAGTTTCTTCAACACTAATTTCAGAGTAATGAACCCAAGGTAGGGCTTACACAGTTGCCTAGAAATGAATATTGTGGTTTTTAAACGTGCATAAGCAAACTGCAAACATAGATATATATGGATTGATGATATCATCTATAACATATTTTGGATAAGTGAATCTTATGTGCCTTAATGAATACTCAAATTGAGCACAACCAGCCTGACCATAGAAAAGGGGCCGACCATTGAGCTTGATCTAGTTTAATGATCCCAGGTGGGCAGGGTAAGACAAATAAAAATAAGTTACACCTGGCATAGCTTAGTCTGGCTTGGCTCAATAAATTCTAAGCCCTAGTCGACTATAAGTTGAGCTCAGAATTCTTAAGAGTACCTGTACGGCTATACGCCATATGGGCTCCACATCTACCACCTACCTTGTCAAAATTTAAGCAGCCACAAATGACAGCACTCAATTGCTCTTATTATCCAAATACCATGTTAGATGTATAACATCTAATCTAACAGTAACTATAATTCCAATTAGCATCTGGCAAGTGAAGAATGCAAATACGCAATTAGAAGCTTGACTGCAGCTCTAGGAAGGTGTTAACTTCTAATCATAGCAAAAGTCCAATAAGAAGTGGAAAATAAATGAAGTAGTTAAATAGGGTTATTTTTGTTTAAACTAAAGCCAAAGTCATGCAAGACACACAATCGCCAGGATAAGAGCTTCTATTGACAAAACCACCAAACCAGGAAGCTTCTTGCATGCAATTTTTATCATAACAACCAACCAAATCTTCTTGGAAAAGAATTTATCAAATTAGCAATAACTTTGCATGCTTTACAGATGGTTTGGTGCAGAACATAACACACTACTGTCTGCATCACTAACAGACAAAAACCATCCTAACAGTACCACAACTCAGTAACACATCAGGAAAAAATGATCACAGACCTCTAGGATTTAGAGAATAACTCGCTGTTCTCATCCAAAAGCAACAAAAACATCAACAAATTCATGTTGCACTCTCTGAAAAGTATCTTGTTTGTGCACTAGAAGGCGAGGACCTTGTAGATGACGTGGAATTGGCAGGAGGATGGTCCGGAGCATAATATGGCCCAAATATAGGGGAAATTGGATCAAGGTCAGCATTGTCACCGTAATCTAAGACACTGAATGAATCTCTAGTGCTTTCAGTGGTAAATGAGGATTCATCAAAGCTTGTAAACAGCGACCATTCACTTAGCGTAGCTTTCGAGAAGTCTCTGCTAACCGAGTCTGCAAAAACATCATCCACATAGTGACATAATAGAAATTTCTGGACCTCAACTTAGCATGCTGATCGTGTATCATGTATGTACCCATCCTTGTCTAGTCTAGAATCATAAATACCACAGGTTTATCATTGGAAGCAAAAAATAATTATGTCTGCTTCTGCTCTTGTTTAGAGCCCTTGGAGGATTTTGATGAATGGCGCTTTGCAGATGTTGGAACAGGCAACAGACCCATTTCAATGTATATCCTCGGTGGGCGAGGAAAAGATCTGAATAAGGTTTCATAAATATGAGACTACTGTAAACACAGAAATAATTCGAACTGCCAATTTAGATGTGCACATATCACAGGTTGGATGTACCTCAAGTAGAATAGCATATATGCACCTTCTGACATAACTTGATTGATGATACAACTGGACTGCATACAATAACACACAAATTACCACATCAGCTCATACAATTCTCAGTTTTTTGTTTTCACATTTCACGTAAATGAGCCCATAACAACCTCCTAAGAAAAAGGACATCACATGTTGATAAAATGTGAAGTTAATTGTTGTTATCGCAAAGCTGTTTGATGCAAACATATTTTAGTGCATAACGAAGCTTCATAAGCGCCAAAACAGTATTTAACAGAGAATTGCATGACCTACGCGTAGACCTCATTGGTGTCTGGCACCACCTAGCAAAACCCCTAGTACAAATTAACCAGCCGAATCGAAATGGAAGCACACAAACAGACTTAGACTTTGTTCACGCACATAGCAGAATTGAAACAACAAAAGTGGTCAAAAGGAGAGAAAACAGGCACCTTGAGCTCGACATTGAGGACGCGGCAGAGCAGCATGGAGGGTAGATTGTAGAGGCGCATGTTGTTGCTAGCAACCTGATTCACGGAAGCCTCCACCTGAAAAACTGCAGGAACCAATTATCAATCGCCCGGCAGCCAAGAAATCAACCGGCTTGATGCAGGAAATACCTGCTCGTCGATCTTCATGGCGGGGATGCGCTGGCCGTCGAGGATCTTGATGGCGAAGATGCAGACGATGCCGGCGTGTTGCGCCAGCCTCACCTTGCCGAGTGGCCCTCCCCTAGCGTCCGCCCAATCTCATACTTCCCCATCTGCATTCGGCACCCGTAAGGGGAGGAGGCAGTTAGATCGAGAGAGGGGAGGGAGGGCACAAGACGGATGAGGGCGGAGCGGAGGAGGCGGCGGCAGCGCGGAGTGGGTAGGAGGAGGCGAGGGTGGAGCGGAGGAGCGGGGAAGGAGGAGGCGATGGCAGATCGGAGGAGGAGGAGGAGAGGGTGGAGTGGAGGCGGCGGCAGTGCGGTGTGGGGAGGAGGAGGTGGCGGAGGAGCGGGGGAGAAGGAGGCTAGAGCGGAGCGGAGATGCAGTCGAGGCGAGGGCAGAGCGGTGTCGGCGGAGGAGGCGAGCGCGGGGTGGGGAGGGGAGGCGTCGGCGGAGCAGGGGAGCGGGAGGCGGCGGCAGCGCGGGGGCGGAGCGAGGTATGCGGAGGAATCGAGGGGTGCGGAGGAATCGGTGGGGAGGAGCGCGGTTCGGGATGGAGGAGCGGCGCCGATCGATTGGAACGGTATGAGTGAGTGAAGAACGTGGCAGAGAACGTGGCGGAGAATCGGTGGGGAGGAGGCCCAGTGAGGAGCGCAGTGTATGTGAGGAGGGATGGAGAGAACGGACGGACTGCCACCAACTCCAATTTTTAAGTAGTAGAGATACTTAGAAGATGGAGAGGAGGATAACACAGTGCATATATGAAAATTCGTCGAATCAGTGTGGTTGATTGGTGACTGCACTCAATGAACTGTTCAATATCTCTTGACTTATAGCGTCTGCCTTCCTTCTGATGAATCTGATGGATGGTTGACGTCGACACTTATTTATGGACTTCATAGCAAGGCAGAAATAAGATGCCAAATTATACATTCCCCAAAGAACTTTTTTGTTTTTAGGAGAAAAATAACTTTTTGTTTGTGGCCAGTTTTGCCTTACTAGTGAAACAAGACAAAGTAATACGATGATGTGAAACAAGACAAAGTAATACGATGATGCACATACATGGATAAATAGTGCCATGCATGGGTCAGTGAGCGCCTTTTCTCCGGTGTGAACTATTCAATACCTTAAACTTTTGAGGCCCTGTTTAGAACGCTGATATTTTTTTGATTCCAGTATAAGAACTGAACTGTTTTTATAAAATTCCTGCAAAATTTATATATTCCATGTCGGGCCTAAGGTTGATTTGAAAATGCCCACATTTATCTATGCAATTAAGTTACCTTTTGTTGTTGTAACGGGAAGGAAAACATGATACGAAAATATGAATTGCTCCCGTACTGCACCCTTAAAAAAGAATCGAGCATTGACTAGGATAGTGTCGTTATCTGAAAATGGCCAAAGCTCAAAAGGCCAGCACAAGCTGAAAAGACACGGGAAAAAAATTCACTATGTACTTAGTTCGTGTAAAAAGCTGGTTAGTAGTAGTATATCTTTGTCGGTGATGTTTTATTATTTAAGGTAGTGAATTTAGTGTAGAGACATAATATATGCGATGAGAAGAAAGAGATGATTAGTGAAAAAGCGGAAACAAAATAGTGTAGGGATGTTAGCATGATAAGTGAGTAATCCTAACTTTCTAATTACTATAGCTGACAGGAAGCGTTTTTCGTAGCACGATTATATAAAACCAAAACGCTGATTGAGAATTTGTTGCATCTAATTGTTGGAGCTTGGTGGTGGTCGCAGTGTTGTTCTGAATGTAGATGGATGAAAACGGTTCCGATATTCGCGTGTTGGTCTTGTGCTGCTCACTGCTGTTATTCTTTGAGTAGTAGTAGGAATATTGGGGATTCTCCGAGCGACATTTACCGCTTCCGATCATACGAAAGCGCTAGAGATATTGTGTGAGTTGCTGCAGTTTTTGTTGAGCTGTGTGAAGTTCATAGTGCAGATCCTCATTTTCATCTAATGTTCTTGAATATAATTCCTCTTGGTAAATAATGTACTGTGATGCCACCTTGAGGCGCGGATCACTGTGTTCTACTGGCTCTCGGATAGATAAATACATTCCTTGATGTGTTCTTTGGGGAATAAGATCATATGGGGATTGGTTGAATTCCTCCTCGTAATAACGGCGGAGATAGTGAACTGCTTTCCTGGCGGCGTCTTGTATGGCATCTTTCTCTTGGATTTTGTTGCTGTAGAATTGCTGGCGTTCGTCTAGGCGGATGGGCAATGGTTCTAAGGTTACCCACGTTTTCCATTCATATCTTTGATTGTCTATATACTGGGTAATTGAGTGGAAAACGGGCCTTTGCTGTTTAGTAGCTCCAAGGTATTGTTGCATTTTCCATAAATGTGCAGGAAAACCTAGCAAGTCTTCTGGTTTTGAGTGCACTATATGAACCATCTGTTTAACAATGATAATTTGAGATTAGATAAGTTTACTTGTAAACTATTTGCTCTAACTAATGTTTGGTAACTGGCTATGCTGAACTATGAGTAAATTTGAGCGAAGAATTTGTAGAGGCAATATGTTGTATAGAGTTTATTTGTGTGATTAATGGGGTATATATTAACTAATGGAATTTAAATTGTGCTGCTTTTTTGTGTAAGACCATTACACAGGAAGAGCATAGAATTGATAGAGTACTTAACAATATATGATACAAAAAGAGTGAGTAATGTAGCGGAAACTCATTGGGTAAAGAGGGTTATTATTAGAAGCGTTAATTTAGGTGGTATATGAACAAAGGTTGAAGATAAGGGATTAATATGGTAATGGTTATACGGTATATAGATTGGTGTATTTTTTTTATCGTCGTGCTTTTATTTACAAATATACCATATAATTGAACATAATATAATTTTACTGAATTTATTTCATGTAGTTTTCAGAAATAATAGAAATGACATATGTAGCAAAGACAATAACGTACATAAAATAAGCAACCATGATAGTAAGCAATTTTTGAAAATTAGATCAAATAGATAGATAGCAATATAACAAAGTAAGTAGATATGGTGTAGTAACTAATTGAGTACAGAAATATTTAGGATAGTATCTTTGAAGAGGTGTTTGTAAACATAGAAAAAGATTTATATATGATATTTACAGGAATGACATATATAGTAAAGACAATAACGGACATAAAATAATTAGGCTTGATAGTAAATAATTTCTGAAAATTAGATGAAATAAATAGATAGCAATACAAAAAAGTAAGTAGATATAGTGCAGTAAGTAATCTAGAATCGAGAAAAATGCAACAAAAGAGCGTATAATTCAATACATTATAATTGCTAGCTGAAAAAACTGTTATAAGTGAACATAATATAATTATTAGATAATAATGTATATAAATGGTTATGTCATATGAAGAACATATATAGTAAAACATTAAAAAGTGTAAACAATAAAATAAAAAGAAGTGTACATAATATACAAACTGGTGCACACATAAATTATACAGTAAACAATTGGCAAACAAAGATAAAAAAAATGGCAAACGACTAATAATAAGAGCACTATACTAACAACGAGATACAAATGATATATTACAGAACTAAAAATAGAGAAAACTTAATTATTACCACACCGAGAATCAGGAAGGATCACAGAGAGGTGAAACCTAACGAGAAGACAATAAAAACAACAATTCTTAAATGTGAAAGAACGATGATCGAACTCAGAATGATCCTGCATTGACAAAACAGCGAGAGTAAAAAAGAAGACAAACCAATAATTAAAGCGAGGAAAGTAAATATATATAACAAGTGTAATCTAATGGCATAGGAGAAATAAGAGCATAGAGAGGTCAATTATTACCGCAACGACAATTAGGGAGCACGATGCAGAACCCAAATCTAAGCACAGTAGATGAAAACCAATGGCTCTTAAATAGTACGTAAGGTGACGAAAATAATTCCAGAAGAACGATGCAACAATCCAGAATGATACTGCATTGTGTAAAGAGTTATTAGATGATAATGTACGTAAACGGTTATCTCATATGAACAACATACATAGTAAAACATCAAGTAATGTAAAGAATAAAATAAAAACAATTGTACATAACATGCAAACTGGTACATGCGTAAATTACACTGTAGTAAACGTCAACAGGTTTATCTACAAGGGTAGACATAGATAAAATAATTGATAAACGACTAACAATAACAACAGTGTACTAACAATGAAATAGAAACGCTATATTACAGAAGTAAGAATGGAATGGAAAAAAATTTAAGATAGATAAGAGTATAGAAAAATCAATTATTACCGCAACGAAAATTAGGGAGCACGATGCAGAACGCAACTGTGAGCACAAGAGATGAAAACCAATTATTCCTAAATAGCATGTAAAGTGACAAAAATAACTCCTAAAGAATGATGCAACAATCCAGAATGATGTTGCATTGCGTAGAGAGTGGCACTAAACATGAAGACAAAACATAAGTAAAGCGAGTGAACTAAATAAGCATAACAATAGGTGTAGCATAATATTGAAACACAAATAGAAAAACCTAGGAAGACCACGAAAAGGTTATAAAAGGAACTACTTCTATGTATGAATAGAATAACAATTCACAGAGGCAGCATAGACTAAAAGAGGGAATTACCAGATAAGCGATTGTCGATATGCAGACTACATAATCAGCATCAACAATGCAAAAGAGTGAATTAATCCACAACACTCGTTTATGTAATGATTCTACATCCCATAGAGACCGGTACTAAATATGAACAGTAAGCAATAGCCAAAATGAACGAAGTAAATAAGGATAAGAAGACGTGTATTATAATAGCAAAACAGAAATAGAAAAACCTAGGAAGAGTAAGAAAAGGGTATAAAAAGGACTATTTCCATGTAGAAACAGAGGAACAGTTTAGAAAGGCAGTATAGTTTAAAACAGGAAATTAGAGTAAAAGAAGGAATTACCAGATAAGCGATGCTTAATTCGCAGATAAGATAGTGAACATGAATGGCGCAAAAGAGTGATTTAATCCACAACACTCGTCTATGTATTGATCCTGCATTGCACAAAGAGCAGTACTAAACATCAACAGCAAGCAATAGTGAAAATCAACGAAGTAAATAAGGATAACAAGATGTGTATTATAATAGCGAAACAGAAATAGGAAAACCTAGGAATAGCACGAAAAGGTTATAAAAAGAACTATTTCTATGTATAAATAGAGGAACAATTTACAAAGGCTCCATAATTTAAAAGAGGAAATTACCACATAAGCGATCCTTAATTTGTATCCAAGACAACCAACATGAAGAACCAACAACACAGAACGACAGCCTAATCCATAACACTCCTGCAGGTATGTACAAGGGATTTATCTTAAGGATAAGTATAAAAAAATAAAATTTGACAAAATAATAATATCAAGAACAAAAGACGAAATTACCAACCAGAACAAAAATGGACAAAAACGAAAACGCAGTGACCAAAAGCGAATAAAAGAAGAACGCAAGAGAGCAACCAAAGCGAAGCAGAACGGAGGTGACTCGAAACACAGATCAATGGAGAAGGGCAAGAGACAGTGCACGAGGGGAAACCGAAACAAGAACCCAAGGGACCAACCAAAACGAATCAGAGGGGACGCGGGTGCAAATGCACATCGATATAGAGGCGCATCACACAAAGCAAAAACAAGAAGGCAAAAGAGCGAGCCAGAACAAGGAGCCGAAAAAACATAACAAATGGACGCATTGCCGAGGCTAAAACGCAAAACAGACTCCCTGGTGAACTCCACGATGAGCAGAACCATTCCGATGCGCAGAAACCAAGCGTGGAGCGCAATATACAGAGCAGCGCTCCCACGGGTCGACCAAAGCACCATACAGCCCAGCGAAACCACGTGCCACCGCCTGGTCAACGAGAGGGCGCCTGGTCAAGGAGTGCGCATGCACGCACCGACCGGAGAGCAAGCCACGCATCGAACAGAGAGCAAAAATGGTGATGTGCATCCAAGCAGAAGCCAGGAATCGCCCGAACAGAGAGCAAAAACGGTGACGTGCACCCAAGTAGAAGCCAGGATGGACCCAAGCAGAAGCCAGGAATCCTCCCATCTCTAATATAGGTATGATGATGATGTAATATCATAGCAAAATATAAATAGCATCGGTCACGAATGAGCATTAGAAATAAGAATACAAAGCACAAAGGTAAAATAGTAACTACAACAAATGAATTAAATAAATATAGCAATAGATTATGTAAATTAAATAGACATAAAAATAGATATCACATAACGAAAGTGAATGAACTAAGTAGATATAAGAATGCATTATGTAAGCCAAATAGACATAAGAATACATGCAGCAACAGTACTAAGCATCAAGAGAAAGCAATAACTAAAGTGAATCAACTAAATACATGTAGCAACAGACTAAGTAAATTAGATATAGATAACAATGAATGAACTAAATAAATATAAGAAAACATTATATAAAACAAATAGATATAAAAATAGATGTAGCAACAGTACTAAGCATCAAGACAAAGCAATAACTAAAGTGAATCAACTAAATAGATGTAGCAGCAGACCGAGTAAATTAGATAGACATAACAAGAGATGTGATATAATGGCAAAATATCACTAAGTATGCACATAAAGCAATAGATATAAAAATACATTATGTAGATTAAATAGGCATAAGGATAGATGTGATATAATGGCGAAATACCACTAAACATGGACATAAAGTAATAACTAAACTAAGAAAGTATCAGCAGGCAAAGCCAAAATACACATAGAATAGAATAAAAGCAATAATTTCTATATGTAGGGTGAGCAAAATAATTACTAATAAAAACAGATGTAATATAGTGGTGAAATACAAATAGCATTGCTCACCAATGAGCATTACAAATAGAAACGATAACCATAAAGATAAAGCAACAACTACAGCGAATGAACTAAGTAGATATGAAAATAAACTATGTAAATTAAATACACACAGAAATAGGTGCGATATGACGAAAACGAATGAATTAAATAGATATAAGAAGACACTATGTAAATTAAATAGACATAACAATCGATCTAATATACACAAAGGTAGCATAACGCAAAATAGGAAAGTATTACTAGGCAAAGCCGAAATGTGAGTAGAATGCAATGAAACCAACGATTCCTAAATAACAGTCCAAATGAGTAAACCGATCGATGAAGAACGATCCTACATCACGAAAAGACCGGCAGTATCCAGGAAGATAAACCAATAATGAAAGGGATTGAACTAAATAGCGATAACAATAGATCAAGAGAATTAAATACACATAAGAAGAAATGTAATATAATGCGGAAATACAAATAATAAAACCGTAAAAATCCTATAAAACCATCCGAGTCGACATATGCATGGAACAATAAATTAGAAAAGCAGCATAACATAAAAGAAGAACAAAGAGATAGAAGAAACTATACAAACAAAGCAGCAAACATAGGAAGCGAAGAAAGAAAAAGAAAAGGACTTACCTGTAAACAGTACTAATAAAGTGCAAAATAGCAAGGGTTTAACACTCAGTGCTTGCTACACAGTAACAAACCATGATGAAGAGAACCATCTTCAAACACACAAACGATCCACTGAGCGCAATATACTATGCAGGGCAGAAACTATTCGGCCCCAAACGTTTCCTTTACAAAACCCGAACGCTAAAACGAACAAAAAGTGAAACAACAAGCTAAAACGCCGAACAAATGCGCACAGGAGCCCACGAGAGCAAGCCCAAACAAGAACCGAACCCCAAACAACAACCCAGGGACCAACCACAGGGAATTAGAAGGAACACACCTGCAATTGCAGATCGATCAAGAAGCGCAGCAGACAAAGCGGGAACAAGAATGCAAAAGACGGAGCTGAAACCAACAACCGAAAAGAGAGGACACATGGTCGCAGCTCCCGGTCTAAAATGCGAAACAAGCTCTCTAGCGAAGTCCACGATGACCAGAACCATCCCGAAGCGTAGAAACGAAGCATCGAGAGCAATATAGAGAGCATCACTCCCACGCGTCGACCGGAGTGCCATCCAACAGGTGAAACGGCGGGCCACCGTCTAACCAAGGAGAGCATTCCACCGACCACAACCGATGAAACCCTAAAGCTAAAACAAACAAAGAACGAACCAACAACGAAGACATTGGCAAGCAGAACTAAGGAGGAAACAACGACGGTGAATCATAGAACACACGAAGCAGACAGCGGACCCATCAAGGCGGCAAAGAACGCCCATGTCCACAAAACCCTAAGCCCAAAACAAACAAAATAAACAAAGAAAACACTGCCAAGTAACACATTGCAAACCAAAAGCGAGGAGAAAACAATGGCGACAAATCGGAGAACGCACGGATCCATCCCGCCAGCTAAAACACGAAAGAAACACCTACCAAACCGCACGAGAGGAACCCAAAACAAGAACGCAAGAGACCAACCAAAGCGAAGCAGAATGGACACGACTCCAAACGCAGATCAATCGAGAAGTGCGGGAGACAGCGGACTAGGGGAAGCCGAAAGAAAAACCCAAGGGAGCAACCAAAATGAATCAGAGGGGATGCGCCTGCAAATGCATATCGATCTAGAGGCACAACAGACAAAGCAAAAACAAGAAAGCAAAACAGCGAGCCGAAACAAGGAAGTCGCAGATTAATCGAGAAGCGCAGGAGACAGCTGACGAGGGGAAGCTGAAACAAGAACCCAAGGGAGCAACCAAAACGAATCAGAGGGGACGCGCCTGCAAATGCAGATCGATCTAGACGTGCAGCAAACAAAGCAGAAACAAGAAGGCAAAAGAGCGAGCCGGAAGAAGGAACCAAAAAGGCGCAACACACGGACGCATCGCCGAGGCTAAAACCGAAAACAAACTCCCTGGCAAAGTCCACGATGAGCAAAGCCATCCTGAAGCACAGAAACGAAGCGCCGAGGGCAATATACAGAGCACCGTTCCCACGCGTCGACCGAAGCGCCAGCCAACCCAGCGAAACTACGGGCCACCTCCAGGTCAAGGAGAGCGCGCCTGGTCAAGGAGCGCACACGCACGCGTCGACCGGACAGCAAAGCACGAGCCAACAACGAAGACATCGGCAAGCAAAACTAAGAAGGAAGCAATGGCGGTGAATCATAGAACACACAGAACAAACGACAAACCCACTGGGTGTACGGTAGTAAGGCCCATGTCCACAAAACCCTAAGCCCAAAACAAAGAAAATAAACCAAAAGAACACTACCAAGCAACACATTGCAAACCAAAAGCGAGGAGAAAACGATGGTGACGGATCGAAGAACGCACGGATCCATCCTGCCAGCTAAAACGCGAAATAAACACCTACCAAACCGCGCGAGAGGAAACCAAAACAAAAACGCAAGAGACCAACCAAAGCGAAGCAAAACGGACGGGACTCCAAACGCAGATCAATCGAGAAGTGCAGGAGACAGCGGACGAGGGGAAGCCGAAAGAAGAACCCAAGGGACCAACCAAAATGAATCAGAGGGGACGCGCCTGCAAAGCCAGATCGATCTAGAGGCACAACAGACAAAGCAAAAACAAGAAGGCAAAACAGCGAGCCGGAACAAGGAACCCGCAGATCAATCGAGAAGCCCAGGAGGCAGTCGACGAGAGGAAGCCGAAACAAGAACCCAAGGGAGCAACCAAAATGAATCAGAGAGGACGCGCCTGCAAACGCAGATCGATCTACAGGCGCAGCAAATAAAGCAGAAACAAGAAGGCAAAAGAGCGAGCCGGAACGAGGAACCAAAAGGGTGCAACACACAGACGCATCGCCGAGGCTAAAACCGAAAACAAACTCCCTAGCGAAGTCCACAATGAGCATAACCATCCTGAAGTGCAGAAACGAAGCGTCGAGGGCAATATACAAAGCACCGCTCCCACGCGTCGACCGAAGCGCCAACCAACCCAGCGAAACCGCAAGCCACCGCCTGGTCAAGGAGAGCGTGGCTGGTCAAGGCGCGCATGCACGCGTCGATCGGAGAGCAAGACACACGTCGAATAGAGAGCCAAAACGATGACATGCACCGGAGCAGAAGCTAGAATCCCCTCATCTCTAATATAGGTATGATATCCAATACGATTACATGCTACGATTATGGCTCCGATAAATTCAGCCGCGCCTAATGAATTTTGGATAAAATAACTAGTGGCTCTTAGCTTTTGGCTGAGTCATTTAATTAAAGAAAAATAAAAAAGAGGAAAATAAAAATCGGTTATATCTCCACAGACAATGCTAAGGAAAAAGAAAAAACAACGTTAACAAATCGCGCCGCAATTCCATGAACTTATAGGGTTATGCCACATTACTCGCTGAACTTGCATTTTACTTTCTGAGCACCTGAACTTATACGATATGCTACTTTACCCCCCAACTTATATTTTACTTTCTCCACAGTATGAACTTGTAGAATTGTGACACTTCACCTCATGAACTTGCATTGAACATTGTAGCTTTACAGTTTAGTAACTTGTCTAATTTAGTTAAGATCCAATTAAGCGAGTTCTGCGATCATGCATAAGGTTCATCAAGTTGAAGTTAAAAATGTTTATTGCTAGTGACGTAGGGCACATGCTGGATGGACATTTACAAGAAAATGCAAATAAATCTAATTAAAAATTCAAATGAACTTCAACATTCATGATTTCATTCATGTCAGAAAGATCTTGAATTTAGATGAATTTAGAAACATGTTTTACTCTATTTGGATTTTAGAACAAGTGAGAATGGTGTAAGATCGAGGAGGCCGACTAGAGGGGGTGAATAGGCGGTTTAAAAATCCTTTTCAAATTAATACTAATCAATTCAAGAGATTTTCTATTTGCCTAAACCAACTATACCATGCGGAAGCTTAAATCAATTTGGTTTAGCTCAAATAGCGTCTAGAACGAATAAATTCGCCAAAGTGTACTAATAATTCTAGCCTATGTTAAGGTTTGCAATCCTAGGTTCACAAGCAATTAATTTAATTCAACGAATGTAAATTGCTTGAATATAAATTGAGCATAAGAAAGCAAACTACAAATGACACTTGATGTTTTACCGTGGTGTTCGGAAACTTGCCGGTTTCCCCTAGTCCACGTTGAGGTAAGCCCGAACTAATCGGACCGGCTCCACGAATTAAGCCTTCCACCTCAATTCCACTAGTGGTAGCTCTTTTCCACTCCGGGTAGGTGAGCTCCGACCTTCACAACTTCGCTGGGTCTTCTCACAACCTTCTTGAGAAGACCACCGCGCACGACGCCTCAAATACTGTCTAGGAGTCGGCAAACTTCAAGAGTTACAAGTTAAGTCTCTCACTTGACTCTCACCACGTGCAACGAATGCACTAGCTCAATTGGACACAAAGTCCACCTCTAGATGCAACACATGCAATCTAGAACCTCTCTCACACCTCATAAAGTGCAACTCATGCACAATTGAGTTGAGAGCCTCACTCTAGCTGAAGGAATGGAAGACAAGCACCAGTAACCCTTCCTCAACAGCCCTTGAGGAGGTATTTATACACCTCTGAAAGATCAAGCTCCGATTAAGTTGATTAAAAGGGAGATTGAAAAATCAAGATCCGATTAAGTTGGTTTTGGTGTTAATGACAAATACCATTATGAGATCTTGGCAATAATGACAAATACTTTTATAATGTATTGGTGATAATGACAAATGCATATATGAGACTAATATGTTGTTTAAGTTTATTTATGTCTAGTCTTATTTGGATGGAAAGGTGAAATCAAAGAGGTATGCATTCGAAATCACTTTCTCATTTACTAATGCATTCCTTAGATCCAAAAATATAGATTGAACTCCTCAATTAGTCCAAAATGAATATGTATATATGTCTTCATTATATACACTTGTATGCCTATATTTATGGGGAGTTCTCTCTCTATGTTTTGGAATTTCATAAGTATTGATCCATGCTTCTTTCAATATGTATATTTGGGATCTTTACTTTGAAATACATTCTTGAGTATATATAGCTTGTGTAGTTCATATATACTCGTGTGCAATTGGGTTGTCATCTAACTTCTCCATTATGTGTTAATGGTTGGATGATTAATGACAACCGGATAAGTAAGCTTTGTTTAAAGCTTATCTTAGAGTATACAATTGTTGTATACTCGCAAATCAATTATCTTTATCTCATTATTTGTTGAGATTGTCATGAATTACCAAAAAGGGAAGATTGTTGAATCTAGTCCCTCCATTATGTGTTAATGGTGAAGTTTAGTAATTGATGACAATTATTTTGTGGACTAACAATTTCTATGAGTTGGATGAATAGGTTAGGTTCCACAAATGAAGACGACTTGGGATGACTTCATGTGTTGAAGGTCATCAAGTCAAGATCGAAAAGAAGATAGCTTCATGAGTTGAAAGCTATCAAGATGAAGAAGGCTTCATGTGAGAAGAGGGCGCATCATGAGTTGATGCATGTCCAAGATGATCATATGTTGATCAAGAAAAGATCATCATGTGTTGATGGAGTTGATGAGAAGAATGCATCATGAGTTGATGCATATCGAGAAGATGACCCAAGGCAAAGGTATGGCTAGTTAGGGCAAAGGATTGTTCCTAGTCTTTTACCGGTCTTGGTGTTTGGTTGGAAGACCGGATTGCTAGTATAGGTTGCCATACTATTAAGAGGGGTCATGTCTAGTAGTTTGAGTCTCATCATGTGTTGATAGCTCAAACCTCACTTGCTCTAGCTCATCTCAACATGAGGCTTATATTTGCGAATGTGTTTTGCAAATAATTGAAGCTCATGTGGTGAATCTTAGCAACATGGGACTATGCATTGCAAATGTGTTTTGCAAGTGCTTGAAGTCCATGTACCTACTCCTTGTGACATGATCTAAGTTTGCGAATGTGTTTTGCAAAAGTTGGAGATCATGCATTATCCCTTGGCATGGACTAAGATTGTTTGTTACTATTTCCTTTGATATTAGACCATGGTAGTGACTCTTTGGATGTCTTTTGATTTCTGCACTGATCTAATGTGTTTGAGATCATGAAAATAGATGAGTTGTGTAGCCCTCTGAATAAACTTTCCATAGAGTCCAAGATCACTCAATTCCGACATCGGAGTCAAAAGTTATGACTGGAGGTCTGACCGGTGTTGAGCTGGAGGTCAGACCGCCCTTATAATGGAGGTCAGACCGCCCTTGTAAGAGAGGTCTAACCGGTGTTGATATGGAGGTCTGACTGGTCCTTGAGCGGTCTAACCGGAAATTGCAGTCTGACCGGGTTTTCTATGGCGATCTGACCGGTTTTCCAGCCCAACGGATAGTTTTTTGTGACCGTTGGGAGGGCGGAAGTACCGGCCAACGGCGGTAGTTCCGGCCCTCGGGCTGATTTCAGCCCCCCCTTTGCTCCAACGGCTAGGTTTTGAGAGAGGTGTATAAATACCACCTCAAGGGCTGTTGGGAGGTGGTTGTTGTACTCATATTCTGTTGTGTTGAGCTAGAGTGGGGTTCTCCACTCAAGAGTGCATGTGTTGCACTTTGTGAGAGAGGAGAAGTGATCTAGAGTGCATGTGTTGCCTCTAGAGAAGGACTTTGTGTTTGGATTGACTTATGCATTCGTTGCACGTGGTGAGAGTCAAGTGAGGGACTTGGCTTGTTACTCTTGGAGTGTGCCGACTCCTAGACGGCGTGGGAGGCGTCGTGCGCGGTAATCTTCTCAAAGAAGGTTGTGAGAAGACCCGGCAAAGTTGTGAAGGTTGAAGCTCACCTACCCCGAGCGGGAAAGAGCTATCACTAGTGATTTGAGGTGGAAGGCTTAATTCGTGGAGCCGGTCCGATTTGTTCGGGCTTACCTCAACTAGACTAGGGGAGACCGACAAGTCTCCGAACACCACGGTAAAAAGAGAACGTGTCATTTGTGGTTTGCTTTCTTGAGTTCTTTTTATTTTCAAGCAATTTACATTCATAGACTCAATTTGATTGCTTGTAAACCTAGGATTGCAAACCTTGACCTAGGATAGAATTATTGGTGCACTTAGGCGAATTTATTTGTTCTAAGTGCTATTTAAGCTAAACCAACTTGAATTTAGCTTTCGCATTGTATACTTGGTTTAGGCAAGTAAAAAAGGTCTTTAATTGTTACTATTAACTTGAAGAAAAATTTTAAACCGCCTATTCACACCCCTCTAGTCGACCTCCTCGATCTTACAACCTCCCTCAAAAACTAGCCATTAGAGAAGAAAGAGGGCAAAGATCAACTTGAGGGCCGGAAGTACCGCAATTATGTGGCCGGTACTTCCGCCGTCCCAACGGCTACAAAAACTAACCGTTGGGCTGGAAAACCGATCAGACCGCCCACATAGGGACCAGTCAGACCGCCACCACCGGTCAGACCGCTACCAGGACCGGTCAGACCACTCTCGGAAAAACCGGTGAGTCACTCTGGAAAAAGGCTTGCGAGAGCGAGAAGTTCCGCGGGCGGTCGATCGCCACCTTAAGGCGGTCGGACCCGCGGCCGAGCAGTCGGACTTCCCTCACCATGCGGTCGACCGCCGTTCGGGCGGTCGGACCATGATCACTTACGATCATTGCGAGCTTGAGCGGTCGACCGCCTCGGTCGATTGCTCTTTTGCTCGGACAGAAGCAGATCGGCCGGTCGGACCGCATACACAATGCCGGTTAGACCGCTGGCTCCGATAGTACCGCTTACAGAGCCGGTACTTCCGATTTTTCTAAGAAGTGCAAATATCCCAACAGAACTTTGTAAAACACATTTGCAAATTACGATATCATGCACACACAAGGATCAAACATGATTTTCAACAAGTTGCAAAACACATTCGCACACTTTTGAAATCATGAACACAAAGATTAAATATGAGCTACAATCATTTGCAAATATAAGTCTTATATCACAAGGATTGGAAACATGGACTTCAAACACTCGCAAAACACATTCACAATGCATAGTTCCATGTTGCAAAGATTCACCATATGAGCTTCAACTATTTGCAAAACACAATCGCAAATATAAGCCTCATGTCGAGATGAGCTAGAGAAAGTGAGATTTGAGCTATCAACACATGATGAGACTCAAACTACTAGACATGACCCCTCTTAATAGTACGGCAAACTATACTAGCAATCCAGTCTTCCAACCAAACACCAAGACCGGTAAAAGACTAGGAATACATTCTTAGCCCTAGCTAGTCATACCTTTGCCTTGGGTCATCGTCTTGATATGCATTAACACATAATGCATCTTTTTCGTCAACTCCATCAACACATGATGGTCTTCACTCGACTTGATGATAAACACATGATCATCTCCATGCATCAACTCATGATGAGTCCTTTACATCTTGATGGCTTTCAACACATGAATCCATCTTCTTCTTTGATAGCCTTCAACTCATGAGGCTATCTTCTTCTCAATTTTGACTTGATGATCTTTAACACATGAAGTTATCCTTTCTTGTAGAACCTAACCTATTCATCCAACTCATGGAAAATGTTAGTCCACAAAACAATTATTATCAATTATCAAACTTCACCATTAACACATAATGGAGGGACAAGATTCAACAATCTTCCCTTTTTGGTTATTCATAACAATCTCAACAAATAATGAGATGTAAAAATTGATTTGCGAGTATACCACTTGAACACAACAATTATATAGCTTTAAACAAAGCTTATTTATCCGGTTGTCATTAATTGTCCAACTGTTAACACATAATGGAGAGGTTAAATGACAACCCGATTGCACATGAGTATATATAAACTACACAAGCTATATAATCTCAAGAATATATTTCAAAGTAAAGATCCTAAATATGCATATTAAAAGAAGCATGGATCAATACTTATGAAACTCCAAAACATAGAGAGCTCCCCCTAAATGTGTACATATAAGTGTATATAATGAAGACATATGCACATATTCATTTTGAACAATTAGTGGAGTTCAATCTATATTTTGGATCTAGGAATGCATTACTATATGAGAAAGTGATTTCAAATGCATACCTCTTTGATTTCATCTTTCCATCCAAATGAGACTAAACTATAGTATACTTAAACAAATATATTAGTCTCATATAAACATTTGTCATTATCACCTACACAATATAAAAGTATTTGTCATTAACATCAAAACCAATTTAATCAGAGCTTGATCTTTCAAATGGGCTTTTCAAAGTTCAAATAAGGGAAAATCCCTAAAATAAACATAGGAAAGAGGGTATGTCTCACTGATAGCTAAGGCCTATTGATTTTAATTTTTTTCCAATTTATGAGGTTCTTATTTTCTTTTTGAATTATTTTTCTTAAAGAAATGTTGGGAGAAGCTAATCGATGGAGCAGGCTACAATGAAAGTGGCCCACATGTTATAGACTCGTAACTTAAACTGGTTTTAGTTAGATTTTCTAATGACATGGGTTTATATGTTAGTGATTCATTAACTTAAACTAATGAGTGTCCTTAACCTAACTTAATTACAACCAAATGACATTATTAACAACGCCCTCCTCTACTCACAGAGGAGGCACTCTGGCCGATCTCATGCTGGCGAGGCGAGCGACAACAACAATGGATTACCAGGACTTTGGTGAACCTATGCGTGGTGATGGCGTGGCCGGCGGTGAACTACAGTGGTGGTGCAATGGCAGTGGAAGCATGGCGAGGTAAAGGAGGTGCTGTGGTGATTTGGCGATGGTGACCTAAGGCGGCACGGTGGTCCTCAACGATGATGGTGAGCTGGAGCGGTCAGCGGCCTAAATTGCCAGAGGGGAGAGTGATAGGGAGGTAAGGGAATGCTCTAGCCAAAAGGAATTGGACGGGGACTCACCGGAGGGAGAATGATGGCGTTGGAGGTGGTTGTGTCTAGAGGAGAAGAAGGCCACAACGCTTATGAGTTTCTGCAGATGAAAATCCAATTTGGTGAGGGGAGTGAAGAAGGTGACCAGACGATCGATGTGACACGGTCGGAACGATAGGGGAGCTCATCGGAGAGGAGGGGATAGTGAGGAGTTCACAGCGGTGCATGATGATGAGGTGGGTGAGCTCGGTTTGGACTTGATGCAGTCAATGGGGGAAGGAATGGGGTGTGAATGGCAGGTGTGGGAAGCAAGGGAGGGCTCGAGAAACTTTTATAGTCAAGCGAAGGGGGGTCTACGCTGCACGCATGTGAGTAGGGGTGCAAATGGGTTGGGTTAATCCCGACCGATCCGGTACCGAATCCGGTCGGTACCGGATTCAGGAAGGAAATCTGGTATCTGGTCGGATTCAGATTCGGATAATTCATGTCGGATTCAGATTCGGGAGAGTTGTTATCTGACCGAATAGTATCGATATTCGGATACCGGATAATTATCCGGTCGGATTCGGATTCGGATTCGGATATCTGGTAAGAGCAAAGAATTAACCTTTTATTTTGGTAGTATTTGTTTTTTTGTCATGTTGGTTGGTTGAGGTGTGTAGTGTATAGAAAGTCTTCCTGGATCATGCAAGCTTAAATTCTCTAAAAGGAATATGACATTCAGTTGTGGCAACTATAAATATACAAATACTAAAATAGTGTTTTATTTCTAATTCTGCTGCTTGTGCAATTGGAATCCTAAATTTGCTTATTAAGATCACTCTTCCTAGGTTATGGAATGAAAAGCATGTAATCAGAGTATTATTAAACGATGAACTTTGACATGCTTTAGTAAATGAACAGGTAAATTTCTCAAAAGTCTATTATCCCCAATTGTCTACTGTCTTTACCTTAATTTAGTAAAATTTCTTTAGCCTAGAAAAAGAAAATGTTGTCCGTCAAGAATCAAGATTCATCTTGAAACGCCACACCTCAGTGGGCAATTTTGGAGGAAACGTCACACCATCTTCGGCTGATGAATTATAATCACTATTATGTACTTATGTCTAACAGTTTAAGGCTTGAAGTGATGGTGGTATGGTTTAGCATATGTTCCTTTTCGTATGCACGTACTATCCGTCTACATTATCCGTTTTCGATCCGAAACCGTCAAGTATCCGTTCCGACGGCACCGTATTCGAAATTCCGAATATTCCGAATTCGTATTCGTATCTGGCTTTACCGTATCCGACCCCGAATCCGAGAAAAAAATATGGGTTAGGATACGGTATGAGCAAGATCCGTCCGAATCCGACCCGATTGCACCCCTACATGTGAGGCATGGCGTGGTGGTGTCGTGGGAGTAAGGTACATCATGGGTGCAGGCATGAGTGTGGTATGGGCATGGACGTGCGCATGGGCGTAGGTGAGGATGACTCGACTTGGGTGGCGACATGGCCATAGGGCCAGTGACGTGGGAGTGCAGTGATAGCGATGCGTGCAGGAGACAGCGTGGCATGAGCATGACATGGGCGTTACCAAGCTAGCTCGATTGAGAGAAGGAGGAGAAGGAAAGAAAGAAGAAGGAGGTGGTCTGACATGATTGGGGCGATTGGGCCAGGGAAAAGAAGAAAGAAAGAAAGGGGAGGAGGTGGTTGGGCTGGGAGTTGGGCTAGGAAGGGAGGAAAGAAGAAATGATCGAGCCCGATCTTGGGTTTTAATATTTTCTTTTATTTAATTTTTTATTCAAAATTATTTTCACATTTTAGCTTTAATTCAAGTTTTTGGTTAAGTGGTTCAATTTCAAATTTTGCTTCAATTTAAATTCTACTTGTTTAATTTATTGTTGATATTTTCAAATTTGGATTTCTATTTTTAATTTGCTTTGCTAATGGCTTGGCTCTTAGTCCTAGGTTTTGATTTTATTTTTATTAATTGATTAGCCAAGTGCTCATGCGTTGCAACGGATCTCAAATAATTGATAAAGCAATTCTAAACTCACAAACAAAATAATACGAGTTTCCCTACATCCATTTTTTTAATATACAACTTCCTCTACATCTATGAGTTGATTGTGCATGAGACTCGAAATTTTCACTATGAATCCGTTGTGGGAAAATAGTTAAAGCTTAAATTTTTACATAGCACAAAAAATTCATGGTACAAGTAAGACAAATCACATGCGTACACATATGCATAGGTAATCCTATTCATCGTAGAAGATTCTCCAAGACACATGAATATGTACACAGAGAGAATACATAAGGTTGTGAAGAGTAGATGGTGAGGTCACAGACACTACCAAATGGAATTTTTAATGGAAAATAGTTTAATCTCCAGTTTTCATCCCAAAAAGATAGCATGACAACAAAACAAAAGGTGCCATTTTACACCTCCAATTTTGTTCTATATTTCAATTATTGGTTGCTAACATTTGAAATTCAAGGAAGATCCAGGATATGTTTCACAAGATGGAAGGAAGCATGAATTTACCTAACAAAGATGACATAATGACCAGCAAATAGCCTCTTGCCACACACAAAAAGGCTCCAACAAGTAGTAAGTAAATGCCTTTTCGGTTGACCTGATCATAACAAAGCATGACTAAAATTAATAGTCATCAAACTCGCATATACACTACAAGGACATTCAATAGTATTAAGTAATAGTAGCAGTTGACTTCAAAATGTCATCTAGAACAAAAAGGAACTTCAAGCATGAAGCATTTTATTTATCGTGCCTTTTTGCAGCAAAGAAAGTTCTACTCAATGGTACATTTTTCACACCTTGATATATATGTCGAAATGTCCACATGTTGTCATGTATATCCCTGGCTTGCAATTCTTGAGTTGGAGGTTGCATAGAAAAGTTCTACATGGCAAAGTAACAAAATTATAATGGTACTATGATATTTATAAATAACAGGCATTTTATTGTAGAAAAATTGGAAATGTGATGCCTTATTACTAGGGGAGGGAATATCTTCTTTGCAGAATGGCTAGGCACAGAGAAGCCTCCATGTGTGCTTGCATCACTTGCAGTGAGCGTCTTACAGAAAAACTCCATTTGTGGCCTTTCTTTGTTTTAGTGCAAACTCTGACAGCTGCAATGTCTCTTTTCCATACCAATACCATCTACAAAATCTTAGTCAACTGTAGCAATTTCATGTGTAACTCTGAAAAAGTTGTGGCCCTATGGCATCAGAGAAAGGGAAAAATGCTCATATTTGGCTGCATAAAGACATCAATATCTTACCATCTACGGAATCCGAGTCAACTATAGCAATTTCATATGTTACTCTGAAAAAGTTTCACCCTTGCATTATTAGCACACTAATTTGAACACATCAAACTGAGGAAAGATTCTTAGATAAAGCAAACTAATTTACATGGCATGGCTAAAATTCAGTTAAAATAAAGTAATTCACTTGTTGATAACAAAAACATTTTAGGCTATTAAGGTAACCTTGCCCTACAATGACAGGGCATATGCGTTAAAAGGTACAGAGCTACGTAATACTTCCTAGAATGGAGACCAATGCATCTGTGCAATGCCTGCATAATAATGTGGCTAAAATATATTCCTAGGACATAGAACAACAACCATATATATGAATGATTGTATGATGGCATTCCGAGAACAGAGAAAAAAAAGGGGAAATGCTCATATTTGGCTGCATAAATGCATCAATATCTTACCATCTACGAAATCTGAGTCTTATTGTGACCTTCCATTTTCTTCATGGTCCAGATGGACTATGTGAAGGATACAAAGCCATTGCTGAAGAAGATGGAGAGGAACAAAATAGGCCTCAATAGAGCTTCATTTTATATGGCTTATGCACTATATTACTAGAAAAGAAAGCGCGCTTCGCGGCGCCCTACAACGTTGTTGAAGTGAGATCATAAAACAATAGTACAAAATGCATGTAAAGGAACTGAGAGACCAAAGAAAAATTCAAATGAACTCTAATTTGATTCCGGCTCCGACTCTGATTACGACTCGACTTCGACTTTCGACTACAGTTACAAACCGACTTCAATCACGACCAAACTTTGCACACGACTTCAAAACAAGATTATTTACAACAATTACTACACTAAACTACAACCGAAGCAAACAAAGCAAAACCGCGGCTCCCCCTCATGCCGGAGGAGGCCGGGGTCGTGGGCGCAGCCGTCGGGAGAGGGGGCGACACCACGCCGGAGGAAGTCGTGGGCGCCGCCGTCGGGAGAGGGTCGCCGGAGGACGCCCGACTCCATCTCCGCGGTGGACATCTCCATCTCCGCTCCTGCGCGTAAGGGGGGGGGAGAGATCGATCCGATCTGATCTGTGCGTGCGCAAGTGGTGGCCTGCTCTCGCGAGTTCAACATGAACGTGTCGACCTGTCGTTGGCGAGGGATATCTGGAGGGACAGAGAGAGTGAGAGCCGGCGCGAGGAGTAGAGGGATCCTGGCCGCTCGTCCCCCACTCAACGCGATACACCGGGCGAAGACCGACGGGGCGACGTGGATACCACAGGAAGCACCCACGCCGCCCAGAACGCTGTGGAAGCATAACAAAAGAGGACATATAGTGCACCTTCATTGCTCTCCTCTCCCTAACAAAGGTTGCGGCCACCTTATCCTTCAGGTAGTCTATCTTCTGCTGGAAGTACCACTCTGGAGCACGAGGCTCGATATTGAACTTTTTTGCAGAAAGGGACCCATTTCTTTGCAAATTCAGAAGTTTCAGACAGTGCTTCAAATGTAAGCATTGCCGCACCATCATCAGAAACATAGCAGGAAACCTTATCAACTGGATAATCAACAGCAAGGATGGAAAGGACAGTGTTTGCTGTGACTAAGGGAGGTTCCTTTGATGGATCAACTGTACTGACAAAGAAGTCAACTGGAGCAAGTTTAGAAGGCTGCCCTTCCTTTTCAAACCTGATCAGACAAGCAAAAAAGCTTTTTAGATTCAAAATTTTAATAAGATAGGCAAAGCATTTCTTGGTTTTGACATTGAACCAACCTTAGTGACAAACGGTCGAGGTAAGTCTCTCTCCCAATGGGAAGCCATTTTGGGAATTGATCAAGAATCCAAGACATCGCAAACCAGATTTCACAGATAACAGATATGAGCCATAAAGCAAATGCATCATTCACCGGATGCATCACTCGGTAGTGGAAGAAGAACCCCAAAACCACCAACTGAATAATGATAATCATCCTATAGGGATTAATTCGGCTTGAAGGAATTGGGATTTTTCTGGATAATGGCTGTCGAGCTTCATCCATTCTGTTCAACAAATTTAGGAAACACTTTACAACAATAGTCTAGCAGCACTTTTGCAAAGGAAAGGATAAAGGTTTCCTTAACAAAATACTTCAACAAAAATTTATTCCTTGTATTGAACATTAGGAATTAAAGATAAAACCTCAACAACACCATGCAAATTAGTGTTACATACACCACCATACTGATTTCTATGAGCATAAAGCTACTGAGCATGATCCAAGGCAAATCAAGATGGGACAGTGAAGAAACCAATACATAACAAAAAATAATTCAGTGCAGGTGAAATATCATATAATTTAATAACGTCAATTGCTTTGCAATAATCCACTGCATAGCACAAATAGTAGTATTTGTTTTCTGGAGTCTGTCAGACAACACCCTGATGTGCATCATCTAGCAAGCAGCAACTATAGAGTTGCCCGCAAATTTTGGAAATGTCATGATTAAATACAACCACCTCTTTTTAATATACCATGAAATGAGACTGAATATCACCTTACCTGTGTTTACCGTTTAGCTAGAGATTAGCAACTTAAGAAAGTCTAGCATTAGGCTCCAGCAGAGTATGAGACCTTTAGTGCAAGCAATTAGCATCAGCTAATTTCTGTAACTAACCAATTCTAGCACACCGACAGCGCACCGAACTAACTAAAGAACCTAGCAGCTCCAAAGCTAACACTGGTCGATCAAAGTTCGAGCACATACAGCGGCAGATCTGCATCACCGTCGCCGTCCCAATCACCGCCACCCTCGCTCCGGAGTTGCTGCAGCCTCTCCTGCTTCTGCTTCCATCCCTCCATCCGCTCCTTCCAGGCCACGCTCCCGTACCCGTAGGCGGCCAGATCCTTGGACGGGTCCATGGATCTCGGTTGCACTGCAGCACCTAGACAACCATCAGCACACGCACCATCAGCACAAGCAAATCAGCACCACAAGATTCCAACCAGAATCACCCACCAGGAAGGCTCGGATCTGCGAACGGGAGAGGGTGGATCCTCTTCGCCCCGCCGCCGCCGCCGCCCATGTACGACGGCACCAGCGCGTGCTGCTCCGGCGGGATGTCGTCAACCTGCAAGATTCACACACCCCAGAATCGAAATTTTCAACTCAGAGCATTGCAAGAAGCAGCAGCAGAGTAAGTGCAAGAAGACTCTGTACCATCTGGCCGTTGGTGAGGAGCGGCACATTGGGGATGGGCTGGAACGGCTGCGGGTCACCACCGCGGCCGTAGCTCATCTGTGCCCGCAGCATGGACTCGGCGACGTACTGCGGGTCATCCTCCCGGCCGTCCGCCTGCAGGCCGAACTCGCCCTCCAGGTCATCCACGCCGTCCTCCTCCTCGTCCCCAGCCACCCGTGCGCACCCTGCGAATCAATCGATCAAGCGCCATTAGCACGAGCACCAGAGACGGCAATCCGCGGCAATGCCCAAGCAAATTTAGCTACGTACCCTTGAGGCGCTTGAAGCGGCTCTGGGGCGACACCATGCCGGAGGAGGGTTGGGGAGGCGGCGGGGGAGGAGGAGGCGGCGGGGTAGGAAGGGGGAGGGGGGAAGCGGCGGCCGGCGGGTGAGCGGGGGAGACGGCGGGGGAGCGGGGGGGAGGGGGCGGCGGCGGGGGACCGGGGGAGGAGGGGGGCGGCGGCGGAGCGGGGGAGGAGGGGGCGCGCGAGACTGCGAGAAGCGGGGGAGATCTGGAGGGAGGGAGAGACAGCGCGAGGAGAGGGCTCGGGCGACGTGGATACCACAGGAAGCGCCCACGCCGTCCAAAATGCTGTGGTGCGAGGAAACGGCAGCAGGTTTTAATTTCTCCGATGAGAAACACAAGAGGCTTGAGGAGGCGGAGTAGATGTACCACTTGGGAATCCAGAAGTAAACTCTTGCCCCATTGTCATTACTATCGTTACAATTTGTTATTATTGCCTGAACTTAAGTTTACTTACCTGCATATGATATATTATGATACGCAAAAGTCATGCCTGTAGCTTAGGTCCACCTACGGCAAATTAGTTAATACAACAACAGTGTTGTAGGAAGGCAGTTCTTCTGTAACTGATGAGAGGCAGGTTGAAACCACACTGGTCTTTCACAAATGGAAGAGCAGCTATGATTCAGGTATGCCCATGTATAGTCCAAGTCTATGCTGTTTCCATTTTCCTCATTGCGTGTTTGTAATTTTGCCCCAATGATAGGAGGTTCAGAGGTCAATGGTCATCATGCAGTGACCTATACTTTGAGTGTGTTGTACTAGGATTGTACTGATGTAAATTATGATTCTTATATGTGAAATAATGACTTGATAGCAAAACAACATAATGTTTCAAGGCATTCTTCAGTTATTTCTTTTGACAGATGAGCTTAACACCAACGCTTATAAAGTGAAACCCGTTTCTACTTGCATAAAGTAAAGCATGCCAAAATATTCTACTTGCATAAAGTAAAGCATGCCAGAATAAGTTCTCATTAATTCTATTTGTATTTAGTACTTATATTTTGCATAACAGGGGCGGTGACTTGTTTATATTTTGCATGACATCATATAGTTTTCTTGAATGGGTGATGGTGGAGGCGAAGACGGCGTGAGCGCTTGGCATTGTTGTGGGTAGGGAACTATTTTTGAGGATAAGCGAATGGCACTTGACTTATCCAGGGAGGCGACAAGGGAGGAGATGGCGAAGGCTGCTAGATCCAGGTGTCCCTGACGATGTCCTCGCCATCCTCGTCAGATTCGGTTGTTTTTTTCGACTGAAGGTGAGGAAGGCCCATATTCAACATTTAAGGAGGCGGCGGCTGCATGGGGGAGGGCGAGGCGGTGGCACGCGGCACTGGGAGAGGTAGGGTGGGAGGCAGCGGCAAGCGACGGGTGGAAGGTGACAAGAGGAGGTGGCGAAGGACTTAGAGATAGGCAGAGGAGGCGGTGCATGACAATCGGAACGGTAAGGTGGGACTGGGAGGCGGCGTGGGAAGCGAGATAGGGTTTGGGGGAGTTAGAGTGTACATGGGATGACTTTTTTTCTGTAGCTAACTTATTTTTTACTATAGCTGAGGTAGCTTGTTTTGTGTAATTAAATTTAAAAAATTTAAAAATAGAAAAAACGGTTTAGTCTATCACGAACAATACGAAGGAATAAAAAAGAAAAAAAATGCAAAACCAGGAAAAACGAAATTAAAAAAAAATAATAAATTAAAAACAGAAGGCAGAATTATGGCTGAAAAGAGCGGGCCAAAGTGCGGCAGCCCTACACAGTACTTGAAAAAAAAAAGAGAAAAAGAAAGCGTGCCTCGCAAGTTGCCAAACCCCGCGCCGCCGAGGCCGAGCGAGCCACCCTCCAAGACTCTCGACCCGCCGAGCCGGAGCACGCCGCCACTTCGACCCTCTTCCTCCTCGTCGTCGTCCTCCCCCTCTACTGGATTGGCGCGAGCGGAGATCTTCTTCCGCTTGTAAGGAACCCTAACTTTTTTTTTGCGGGGAAGCGAGGAACGCTAGCTTGCCTGGATTTGTTGTTCGTTGCTGCGAGAAACCGAATCCAAATCTTTCCTTCTTTCGTTCTGGGGTTTGATACTCCAATCCATCCGGTTAGGTGCGGATTTAGGGTTTAGGGTTGGTACTAACCTGATACATCCAAATCTGGGGTTTGATAGGCGTGCATATGAGAGCAGGTGGTGTGGTGAGATGTTTTGCCTTCAAGTTGGCTAGTCTGTAGCAGTTAGTGGGTAACTGGGTTGGGTGATCTGAGCCAGATTCAATGCCAAGTTTCGCTCATCAACAAAAAACAGGCATGTTTCTTTACTTCAATCAGAAAGGAAGGTTCCCCCCTTGTCTCCATAAGGGGTAGGGGAGGAGAGGCGCCAAAACCTAGAATTTCTTCTTGCCCTATGTGCAAGCACAATGTATTTGTGGATAGATAGATTAGATGCATAGCACTGGATGTGGAGATTTTTTTTAAGTTACTGGTTGCAGTTTTCTCTAGTTGTTGAGTGTTTCATCCACTTGTTATGTTCTAACCACTCTCTGTTCTTCCTTTTGTTTTGGCACTTGGCAGCCGTGCCAATCTCCGGAAGACGCTCTTCCTGTTTTTTTTTGTCATCGTTTGATGCAGTTTAATGGCGAGTAATATGCAGCCTACTGGGCCCCCGCAGGTAAGTGCTGTCTCCTGTTGTTTGTAAGATGGTGATTCTCAGTGCAAAGGTTTTATTTTGTTGTCTGTGGTGTACTGATGTGGTAAGCCTCTTTATTCTCTTCCAAGCAGCCTCCCAGGCCTCCTATGATGGGTTCTGGTGCTCCACCACAAAATATGGGACCACCAATGCCCATGCAGGTAAACTGGAACTTTGAATTTTTTTGCTTCTTTCTGCAGTATGCAGTATGCACCTTTGTAATCTTATGTTAAGTTTCTTATATTGCTATTTTGTGCTCCATTTTCAGTTTAGGCCGGTGGTTCCGCCACAACACCCTCAGTTCATGCAACCGGCAGCGCAACAGTTTCCACCTGTTGGTCAGGCCATGCCAGCAGGTAATATTGGCATGCCAGGGCAGATGCCACATTTTCCGCAACCTGGGCAGCATTTGCCTCATGCCGGTCAAGTTTCACCCGCATCACAAGCAGTTCCTGTGGTGTATCAGCCGGCTAGACCCATGTCATCAGCGCCAATGCAGCCGCAGCAGCAAAATGCGTTTCCTGGTGGCCATTTGCCTCTGTCTTATACAGTAAGCATTATTATTTTCCTAGCAGTTGTTATTTGCAAAGTTCACTGTATTTCCTTGATCTATGTATTTCGAGTTTTGGCTATTAGTATATATAAAATGCTTCTCTTTTCTGAGAAGTTATTAATGCTGAAATGCTACATTTCAGTATCAACGAACATCGGTTCCTCCTCCTGTAGTTCAATCGCGGGGCACAACTCCGGGTCAGACTGTACCTCCTGTGACACCGCTGGTGCAGCCTGGGCATCAGCCCATGTCAGTTTCAGCTGCATTGCCTTCAGTAAGTAATGCAGGACCTCTGGTAATGTACATCACTTAATTTTTATCTACTATATAAATTTAAGACCTGCTGCATTATTCAATTTTGTCTAATATATAAAATTGGATATCCCTGACCTTGCAATAATTTAGTTTGCAAATGCCCAGGTCAGCTCCACTGAACCTAGCTCTTCGGATTGGCAAGAGCACACTTCAACTGACGGAAAAAAGAAAAGTCATCTTTGTATTAACTTCCTTCATGATGCACTACACTTATTTCATGTTTTGGTCTTTTTTGCTTTGCTTGCTATTTTTCTTTATCTAGGTACTATTACAATAAGAAGACAAGGCAATCCAGTTGGGAGAAACCCACTGAGTTGATGACACCTTTGGAGGTTATTTGTGCTGTACTTATATGCCCCATTTATTTTTTTCTTTGTGTTGCTATTGTTGACTTTTTTTCTCTTAAGTCTTAACCTGTAATTTCAATTTCCTGTTTCAACATATTGATTTTCATTTTACCAATTTATGCAAACTATAATTGCAGAATAACCATGGGGTTATCGTATGATGTTTAGCTGGTGCAATTCACCTGTGATGTTGCTATGTTCAGCAATAAAGTTTTAGAACTTTGCTTATGTATTTATCTGCATCAGTAACATATTCAACTTTTGCATTTTGTGCCTGCATTTATATACTCATTTTTTCACAGGACTCATAAGTCATATCCATTGTTTTAAATAGCCCGATTAGCCCTGTTGTAGCCCCGATATAGCGGTCAGGGGGTAGTGGCCACTATGCAACAATTGTCTGTAGCATTTTGTATAGTTGCGGCGCTGCAATGGCCTGCTACAACTTGCTATGGCCACTATCATGGTTCGGATTACCGGCGGTTACCGCCGTAACCGCCGATATCTAAATTCCAGCGAGCGGAATGAGAAACCGGCGGGATGCAAATTTGAAATTTTGAACTTGTAGATGCTTACTATTCAGATTGGAGACATGTAGGGTCCATGGGGCTTTTGCTTTTGCTTTTCTTTGGTGAACTCTTGATGTTTTGTGCATGTGGGAGACAAAAGTGAGGCTACGGGACAGCAGCGACAAGCAGCAGTAGTAACTCGCATTATTGAGGCTTGAGCGGCGGGAGGGGAGCAGCGGCGAAGCAACACGCAGCGGCGGCGAAGAAGACGCAAGCGGCAAAGCAAGCGACAAGCAAGCAGAAGCGGAAGAACACGCAGCGGCAGCAAAGAAGCAACGGCGAAAGAAGCGGCAACACGCAGCGGCGAAGCGGCAACACGCAGCGGCAGCGGCAAGCACCGGTTTTCGGTTTTTCGCCGTAAAACGGTAACCGGTCGATTACCGGCGGTTACACGCCGCCTCCGCCCGACAAAAAAAGCGTTTGACAAATTTCTTCGGTTTACATCGGATTTCCGATTACCGGGCGTAATCGGCCGATTTACGATCGCCTGGCGACCGGATTCTCTCCGGAACCGGTTTTTCCAACCTTGGCCACTATAGTGTATGGTGTGTAGCGGCGATTCAGTACAAATACATTTGAGATTTTCATATGGTTTATTTATTGCGTACTCTTGCCATTTTAAATCATTACTCCAAAACTTGAGATATGCACAAACAAATAATCCGAATACTAGTCATTTTACTTCAAATTTGATTTATTTAACTTTGTATTTCTACAAATATAGCTGAGCATGTTGCGCCCGCTATATCGCCGATATCTGCTATCCGCTATAAAAACACTTAGCTGTTACGCTCCCGCTACACGCTATTTAAAACAATGGTCATATCTAAAGTTTAAAAATTGATAAACACTATGGAACAGTAGTTATACGATTCTGCTTTCTTTTATCGGCAGCATTAGCAGTTTAGCATGCTGACTTCTTTCCTATGATAAGTGCAATATGTTTTATTCCCATTTTGTCAAGTTTTGGTTTTCTATCTCTCTATCATAATTTTGTGTCCATTTTTGTGGATCAGCATCTACAATGAACCAATAATGCATTCTTAATTTTCCCCTCCAGAGGGCAATGCATTTTCTAACTGAAGAAATAAATTGAGTGTTCTCATAATACCGTTTTACTTCAGTGTTTTTTTTCTTCATGCACTTCTAGGGTTTTCATTACATATTTTTGGTGATGCAACAGAGGGCTGACGCCTCAACTGAATGGAAAGAATTTACTACAGCAGAAGGACGAAAGTAAGTTCATATTGGGAATAATTTCCACTAATGTTTCGTTATTTGGTTATCGAGTCATTGATTTTGTTTGTTTCTTGTGTGCTCACTATTCTATTGTTTCAGGTACTATTACAACAAAGTGACAAAGCAATCCAAATGGTCTATCCCTGATGAGCTGAAGTTTTTTGTTCTTTTAATGTGACATCTTTATTTGTCTAATTTTTAGAATAGTTCTACAATTACTCTTGTCTTTCTGTTTAGATTGCACGTGAATTAGCGAAAAAGCATCAAATCAACTCGATCGAGAAAGAAACAACTCACGGTGCTCTGTTGGATCCACTTCTATTTCTGTGGAGCCTTCCTCTGCACTGCAAACCAGTCTTCATCTACAGGTATAGTGTCTTCAAGCACACATGATGCAACAAAGAAACTCGCTTCTCTAGTGCTGGCCCATCACACAATGTGGACAGCACTTCTTCCTTTGTTGCCATGCAAAATGGTGGTCCAAGTAGTCTTTGCTGTTGCCCTGTTCCAATGAGCATGAAGTTCCATCGATTACAAGTGATGTAGGGCCAAGCGGTATTTGCATATGTTTTAACGTTTCCCACAATTCTCTCACACCATTTGAATGCAATTGATAAGCCTTTGTTTGTTGAATTGTGCAGAAACAATAATGGAATTTCATCTCTACCAAGCACTATTGACAAACAAGATGCATCTGCTGAAGATTTGGAGGTATGTTTTGGTACCTTCTCACATTTTTTGTTTGGTAAATTAGCAAGTGTATGGTAACTGAGTCAATCTACTTATAATATTTATGGAATAATTCCGTTCCTCCATTTTGTGCAAGGCCTGCATTGTGACAATTTCTCTTATTGTCTTACCGTCATAATATTTGTGTCATTGCTTAAGATTCGAATGTGAGCTACCTTTACGACATCGACGTTGCATGTTACATGGCTCTTAGCTCTTTTTTTTGGTTTCTTCTATTCACTAAGGGGGTGTTTGGATGAGGGGGGTTGCTTTGGGAATATTTTAGTTTGAATTTGAACTAAATCCCAAGGATTTGTATCCACATTCCCCTATCCAAACGGTCTTTTCCCCTATGAAAAATACATTACCATGTTCCTTTGCAATTATTGTGATGCACTTTCCTTATAGATTGATTTAGAGACTTTCACAACATCAAATAGCTTTGGTTTATGGTGGGATGTTCCCTACTGGTGAAGGAGATTGTTGACATGGATGACTGGGAAATATCCAGTGGTACTCCTACCACCCTGTACTGTACTTGCATGCTTCTTTCTTCAGAATTGGAAAATATCTAGAAAGGATCAAGAAATTCTCCTTTGTTTCATGATGTGAATACAGATGTCTTTTAAAAAGCTAATCCTGTAGTATATAGATCAGTTGTGCGCTCTGCTCTTTTTTCTTTAAAATTGTTTCTGGGATAATTTGATGGGGCCGACTTGAGTTGGGTGTATGGCAGCATCCTCAGTAGGGTCAGTAGCTGCTATTTTTACACATTTGTTTTTTTCTTTGAAGGAAATTTGAATAGTTTGGATTGGACTATCCTTTTTTAGTGGATGTGATGGTATTTTCTGCTTATATTTGTTACCGTTAGTTGCTTGTGAGAAGCATCTCTACATTAACGCCGTTTCCTCTTACTGCCCTGCAGGAGGCGAAAAGGACCATGCCAATTTCAGGGAAGATCAGTATCACTCCACTGGAGGAGAAAGCAAGTGAAGAAGAACATGTGGTTTACGCTAATAAGTTGGTGAGGAAGACTAGTACAGAATCACATTATGAATCAGCCATTCATTTACAAGTGTTAATCTAATTTATATTTCTTTTTTTTTTTGAAATATAGGAAGCAAAAAATGCATTCAAGTCCCTGCTTGAATCAGCAAATGTTGAGTCTGATTGGACATGGGACCAGGTATGTAACTTTAATTGAATTAATATCAATTAATGAAATGCCCGACAGAGATAATATTCCTAGGCTATGAGAGTTATCATAAATGACAAAAGATACGGTGCTCTGAAAACTCTTGGAGAGAGAAAGCAAGCTTTTAATGAGGTTAGCCTTTCTTTCTTTCTTTCTTTCTTATAAGATAGCGATATCATGGAATCCTAAGGATCATAGTTGTCACAGTGTCGCCATGGCGTCACCTAGTCGACAACATGTTGCCCAGTCAGCCAGCAGTGGACGACAGGGCTGCTTGCCTCGACTGGCATCGATTTGGGGGAGAGAGGGGCTTAGATCTAGCCCTTGGATGACCTGAGAGAGAGGGGGAGAGATGGCTCAGGCTTGGGAGAACCCGAGCTGCCGCCATTGCCTGTCGTTGACCTCCTCCAGCTCGCATCTGCTGCCACCGCCGCTAGGGGTGAAAACGGGTTGAATTCGGTCGGATATTGTTTATTCCATATCCTATCCTATATTTTTTCTCGGATTCGGAGTCGAATACGAATAGTGCCGGATAGAATACGAATCCGGATAGTATCGGTCACAGATACGGAACGAATACGGAGCGGATGCGAATACGATAACGAATATCTCGTCGGATATTACGTAGGAATACAAAAAGCATATATAGACGGGTACAAAAGGCATATACAAAAGGCTTCTCCAACTGGACAATACCACCAAAGAGTAATTGTGATGGATTTCTCAACATTCTTATGTGATCCCAAATACTACTGCTTCTCTCCTTTGCACCATCTCACATACACACATGTACACAGAGAAGGATCAACAAAAACTAAAAGAACAAGAGAATATGGACCAGGATGGACAATACCACCAAAGCTATTACAAACCAGTTGATCCTTCCCTTGTTGTGGGTAGCCATTCGATTGCATTGGGCCAGGCGCTATTACAAACTAGTTGATCCTTCCCTTGGCGTGAAGAGTGAGGCGTTGGGCCAGGCGTGAGGCGTGCTGCGTGCTAATCTCGCTGATGGGCTTGGCACTGCTTGCCGTTGGGCCGGATATCCGAAAAATATATCCGGGTATTATCCGATAAAATCCCGGATAGTATCCGTATCCGTCGGATAGTTCTTTTCCGTATCCGTCGGGTAGTTCTTTTCCGAATCCGAATCTATATTCGAAAATAACTATCCGAATCCGATAATTATCTGACATAACTATCCGAATTCGATCCGACTCGGATTCGGCGGTCGGTCGGTCGGGAAATATCCGATCCGTTTTCACCCCTAACCGCCGCCCAGAGCACATTGTCGCCTCCCTGTCTTCCGCGTTCACCTCGCGGTTACTCTTCTCTCCCTCTCTTTTCTTCTCTGTTTCTGCCTCTCCCCTGCTCTCTCCTCTGCTCTGCTGCTCTCTGCTTTGCCACTCACCCCTCTGCTCTGCCACTCACCTCTCTGCTCTGCTACTGGAGGTGGTGTCTTTGTCAGGGGTGTGGGCCTTGGGCCCAAGACCTGGTCTGGGTTATTATTAGGAATTAGAGATTGGTTTCTATTTGAGTTAGAGATTGGTTTCTTTGTATTAGAGATATAGTTAGAGATATGATATTAGTTACTATATCTGTTAGAGTTATAGATTCTATCTGTTAGGGGGAGCCATCTATATAAGAGGGCTACCGCATGATATTGTAATCAATCAGGGGTGTGGGTCTTGGGCCCAAGGCCCAGTCAGGGTTATTATTAGGAATTAGAGATTGGTTTCTATTGAGTTAGAGATTGGTTTCGTTGTATTAGAAATATAGTTAGAGATATGATATTAGTTACTATATCTGTTAGAGTTATAGATTCTATCTGTTAGGGGGAGCCATCTATATAAGAGGGCTACCGCATGATATTGTAATCAATCAGAGAATTATCATAGTCCTTCTCGTCTAAATCTCTAGTCTCTCTTCCTCTCGTTCTACGCCGACACCATCCGGCCATCTTGGTGGTGTTTACCCCGGTTCATGACAGTCTTGGTGGTATTATTAGGGCATGGGAGGAGGGAGGGGATGATTTAGATGGGCCTTTGGGCTTTAGTGAGGTTGTGGGCTGAGTGGGTAGTGGCCCATTTGTCATCTATTCTTCCTATTTTCTTTGTTATATGTGCGTTATATGTGCTAATTTGCCCAATATACCTCATCATCTAATCTCCGTCTAGACGGGTGCCTAGACGTCATGGCGCCATGGGGTCACCACAACTACCATGCTGAGGATCATATCATTATTAGGTTTTGCAGTAAATGGTTCACTGAGGATCATACTCATGTAACACCCCGCCCACTCTCTGGGCCAAGATGCTACTACCTTTGCAACTCTTACCCTTACAACAATACCAGAAGAATTTAAACCAGCACTAAATTTATTTATTGAGCTGCGTTCAGCTATATCATAGTATTTTTAGTAGTTACTCTAGCCTAGAAGAAGCTAAAGTACATTGACAAAAGTGATACAAGAGTGCTGCGGGTTCGTGCCAGATATCCATGTGCTACTCCCGCCCGTGCATGTCGTCCTCAATGGTCACCTAAAAAAACATCAACAAAGCAAGGCTGAGTCCACCGACTCAGCAAGTACAGAGCAAAACAGCAAATTAACAGGTTCATTCATTAACCACATTTCCATTTAACCACTCTACGTTCTGATGAACGATTCATCATGCATATGCACATTTCTCTTATCTCTTTCGGTTCTCATCAACCGATCGTCATGCATTTGCCCATGCACATGCTCATGCACTTCTATCTCAACTCTTTAGCCTATACCGGTATAGCAGAGTGTGCACCCGTCGATGCTCACCCAAGCCCGCCCTATTTCATGCGGGGACCTCAAGCCCGTCCTGTTTCATACGGGGACCTCAGTAGCCCGTAACTATCATACGGGGACCTCAACTCCACTCCCGTGGAGCGTCCACTCAACGTGGACCAATGCTATCTCTTTTCATGACATGCATGCAATGCAGGTTCTCCGATTACGCATATCAACATGGCATGTCTCAGCATTTACCGTGCAGCATTTCTCAGTAGGCATTTCAAATATAATCAACTTACCCCAACATGGTAAGCAAGGCATCATTCGGGAATATTTAACTTACCTCAACACGGTAAACAGTGCATCATTATTCAATTTTAACCGAAATCACTACCCGAATTCACCGCTTTGCAACGCACTTGCCTGGTTAGCCTCGGGGATGACGCGTGGACGGCTCCGACTCGGGAACTCCACCTGCGTACATGTCACCCCGACTCAACGGCAAAACAAAATCCAGAGCTTAAATGAATATCAACGATCCTACGCGCTGACTCGACTCGAGCGTAGAATGTACGGGGTCAAGGTCCCGACTCGCAGGTGCCAAACCCCCTTTTTCTTTTCTTTTTCTCCTCTTTTCTTTTCTTTTTCTCTTCCTTTTCTTTCTCTTTTTTTTTCCTTCCTTTCTTATCCAGTTTGGCCGAATGGCCCTGGACTCCTCTTCTCCAAGCCTCCGCTCCCTCATTCCCCATTCCAACCGAATGGGCCTCCTCCTTTCTCCCCAAATATCTCTCTCTCTCTCATACCCCAACCGGCCGAGTGGCATTCCTCCTCTCGCCGGTCTCGCCCGGGGCGGCGCGGTGGCGCGCGGCCAGGCCCCATCGCCGGCGGCCCCTCCGCCGCCCTACCTCTCCTCCTCCACCCCCTCTCTCCCTCGCGGCTCGGCCTCTCGCGTGCGGATGCCCCTCCGGCGGCGCCGACGGCTCTGCTGCCGTCCCCGCCTCCGCCTTCTCCTCTCTCCCCTCACCGGTCTTGCTCGGGGGCGGCGCGGCGGCTCACGGCCAGCTCGGCGTCGCCGGCCTCCCTCACCGCCGGTGGCCCCCCACTACCTGCCCCGCCTCCTCTTACTTCCCCTCCTGGTGGCTTGCGGCGTAGAGGGTCTCGGCCCAAGGGGCACTGGCGCCGGTGGCGCCTCCCGAGCCGGCCGACCGGAGTCAGATCCGGCCGCCCCTGCAGCATCGCCTCCCCTGCGCGCGCGGTGGTGGAACGCTGGGCACTGCCGCCGGCTGCCTCCCCCTACGCCACTCTACCCCCTCGGTTCACCGGCCAGGCTTGCAGCTCCGACCGACCATGTTTATGCCCATGGCCGTCAAGCGCCGCTTCGGCCCTATCATTCCCTCCTTCCATTTGTTCTTTACCGAGGCGGTGAGCTAAGAGTAAAGTAGAGGGAACCTGCTGGTGTACCGGCCAGAAAGAGAAGTGGCTATTGACGAAGGTCGGGGTTCCCAACGGTTGTGGACTTCTCGAGTTGCTGTCGATGGCGACGTCTTAACGTCGATGCCCTTGCTCCCGCCTTCCTCTTGTCGTCATGGCCGGCTGCTCCTTGCTCCTCCTCTTCGGGCTTCCTCTTCTCTTTTCTGTGGTAGACTTTGGGGGAGTGGACGTACTTGTGCTCTAGAGTGGCTCTCAGTCTTGGCAGTGCTTCTACTGGCTTTGTTCTTATCCTCACTGAGCAATGAGGTGAGAAGATGGGGCTTGCTACGATGCGCTGGCTTTATAAGGGCAGGGTTGGCTGCCTTGCATTTGTGAAAAGACCAGCATGCCCTTCCCTTCCTTTCCCATACAATTGACTACTCAGGGGCATTTTGGGGTTTCTACTGCAGCGGTAAGACGGTAAAGAAGGTAAGGATTTGCCGGATGATGAACACCCGAAACGCGAGATGGTGCCGACTGTTCCTAGGCGGTCCGGGAACCTCTGAGAGCACTAATTATACGGCTCTCTAGATGGTGCCGACCGTCCTGGGATGGTCTGGGAACCTCTACGCGCGACACTAAATCGACACTCTAAAAGTCGATGGGTCTGATGGCAAACTTCGCTCTTTTATTTACTTGTTGCAAAATTGGGGTATTACAACTCATATCTGTTGTTTTTGCAGTACTTAAACCAGTGGAAAAAGCTTGAAGCTGAGGAAAGACGTGTCAAACAGAGGAAAGCACGTGACGATTTTCTCACAATGCTGGAAGTAAGATTGCTCTAGAAAGGTTTCCTCTTTTTCTTTTTTTTATTACTTCTACCATATTGAATGCATTATTGTGTATTTTAGGAATGCAAGGAACTTACATCATCGACGAGATGGAGGTATATTATCCATGCTTGTCGTGGCGGAGCTGGTGGATGCCATACACACTTGCGTGCCTTTGGGGCGGACGGGGCGGCGGGGGAGGAGGAGTCACCACGGGAGAGGTCGGAGAGACATAGGAGAGAGAGGTCGATCTTATATTCTTATGAGGGGAGAGACCGGCTACCACTTCGCATGTATAGGCTTTGAGACGGGAGAGAGAGAGAGAGAGAGAGAGAGAGAGGTGACCGACTGACCATATGCATGTACAGGCTACCATATGGCGTTCGCCATGTCATCGCCTAGGCGTCCTGGCGCCTCTTAGGTGCCGTGGTCGCCAGTTACGCCGTGACAACCATGATATTATCCAACTCCAGGCTACTTTTTGGATATGACAACCAGGGTTCGGTTTCCCGGCGGTTACCGGCCAGTAACTGGAAAAACTGGCTGGGTCCGGGATTAAAAAACCGGCCGAAATTTGAAACTCACGCATTCACACATGCTAACCATTCAAAACGTTGCTTGCATTGATTACTTTAGTCAAGCATGCAGCAGCTGAAACGTTGCATTGATCTCATGCCAAAAACTCACGCATTCACACATGCCAACCATTCAAAACGTTGCTTGCATTGATTACTTCAGTCAAGCATGCAGCAGCTGAAACATTGCATTGATCTCATGCAAAAAAACTCACGCATTCACACATGCCAACCATTCAAAATGTTGCTTGCATTGATTACTTCAGTGAAGCATGCAGCAGCTGAAACGTTGCATTGATCTCATGCAAAAAACTCACGCATTCACACATGCCAACCATTCAAAACGTTGCTTGCATTGATTACTTCAGTGAAGCATGCAGCAGCTGAAACGTTGCATTGATCTCATGCAAAAAACTCACGCATTCACACATGCCAACCATTCAAAACGTTGCTTGCATTGATTACTTCAGTCAAGCATGCAGCAGCTGAAACATTGCATTGATCTCATGCAAAAAACTCACGCATTCACACATGCCAACCGGTTTTTCCACCGGTTTTTCTGGTTTCCGACCGGTTACCGGTCCCCTCCCGCTCCCCCCAAAATTTTCATTTGCCAAAATTTAACCGGTTTTTAACCGGGTTTTCCGGTAACCGGCCGGTTACCGGTATCGCCCGGCGGCCGGGATTTGGCCCGGTTCCGGTTTTTCGATCCTTGATGACAACCATATCCAACAGGTCTGCTCTTTTTTCATAAGTTTTTTCTAATAATTAGTGTTTTTATTTGTTAATATTGCTTCTTCTATTTCTGTTATAGACACACATAGCTTTTTATTTTTCACTGTGCAGCAAAGCAATAACTATGTTTGAAGATGATGAAAGGTTCAATGCTGTTGAGCGTCCAAGGGAGCGTGAAGATTTATTTGAGAACTATGTTGTGAACTACAAAAGAAGGTTATATGAGACAGAAACTCTGCCTTATAATAAATTGTGGTAGTTATTATTATTGAACTTAAAAGATTGTGATAACTCATGCAGTTCATCTGTTGAGAAAGGAGATTGGTGAAGCCTGTGCTGTCTTTCTTTGTTTTATGGTCGTCTGTCCTAGCCTCCTAGGAACAGGCCTAAAAAAAGCTTACATTTGCAATTTACTTCCAGTTTAATGGCTTTATCTCACAGATTTTTCAGTAAGGCTAACTTGTCATATATAGCCAGCTGGATATTTTGTTCGTTTGAAATAGGTAAACTGGAGCATGTGTGTCAGGTCTGGCAGGTTTGGACGGGTTTATGCTAGAAGTAGGGCTGTAAATGAGCCGAGCTCGAGCGAGCTCACTGCCTCAAGCTTGAGTTTGTTAGAGAATCGAACCGAACTCGAACCGAGCCTCAGAATCACCCGAGCCTAGAGTTAGGCTCAAGCTTGGCTCATTTATCTTTCGAGCCGATCTCGAGTCGAACTTGAGACGAGCAAAACACGAGCAATTCACGAGTCTTTAGCTTTTTATCTACCATAAGCTTAGCCAACTGCAGTCTATCTTGTTCTTAGGCTTAAACCGTTGTCTTATTTATAAGCCCGGTGTGATTTGGACAATACAATTGATAAAAAAATTGAAATACATGTGTATACACTTTAAAGAGTCATGCTTAGCAATAATGAACGAGCCTACTCGAGCTTTTCGAGCTCGAGCTCGATAAGCTTGCGAGCTTCAGCTCAAGCTTGAGCTTGGCTCGTTTATAATTCGAGCCGAACTCGAGTCGAGTCTAAGACGAACCGAACCCGAGTAGCTCACGAGTCTCGAGCTTTTTTTACAGCCCTAGCTAGAAGAAGCCGCGCCAGGCAACCAACCACGGCAGAAGATGCGGCAGTCTACTATGGCATCTACAGCAGGTTAGGGTTTGGTATTCGTAGCTAATTCTGTTAGGCGAGTCGTATAGGACTTGGTTTGAGTTAAGAAATAGAGTTGTATTAGGTTTAAAAGAGTATTTGTGGAAGATTGTCCGGATTAGCCAGGGACTCTCCTCTATTATATAAAGAGGACGAGATATTATAATAAAGCAGGAAGATAATACCTCAAATCTGCATCTTCTCTACCAATTCTGCTTCTCCGATCTGACCGCTCCTCCTCTCGGTCCGGCCGTTGCTTACCCTCCGGTCTAACTGGGGAAACCCTAGTTTCCTGGTCAGACCGCTGTGCTTTCTCCAGCGTGAGTTCTTCTCGCCGGCCGGTCTGACCGCCGGGCCTCCAGCACGGCGCCACCGACTTCTTCCAGCTCCCGGCCTCCTGCAGCACACCCGTATAATCTGAGGTCAAGGCGTGACAATGTGTTCTTCATGCGTTTGGTAATTTGCTTTTGATGTTAAACTATTGCTTCTTGCAGAAAACATCATATGCATTTTATGAAGGAATGGCCTCATACAGTCATACTAGGATGGGTTGGACCCGGGTTTTTGGAAACTGGAACGGCCACCTAAATCAGAACATTGTCAGTTCTGCTTTTTTACTGGAAACTGGCAGGTGTTTGGCCAAAAAACTACATCCCTCCCATGCACTTCAATCAAACATGAGCTGGGGTCCAGTTTTTAGCTTTCAACTTTCAAATTTGAGTTTTTAAAATATTGGTGTTTCGAATCTAGTTTACAAGTAATAATACGAATGTTCTGCAAGATATCGGGATCAAGGGGGTTCTGGTTTACTGGCTGGTTCTTGGCAGTTTTCTGAGTGCTGATTGTGATTGGTCCATCATGGGGTCTTGCCATGATTTTTGTGGCATGGTCTTATTATTATTTTTATCGGCATTGTTGTAATTATGACTGGCTTGCCGAAGGACTAACTGATTCCATTCCTTCAATCAAACAAGAAGAATAGGATTGGATGATCCTATGACCAACCCATTCCTCAAACCAAACACATCAGTTTCTCACAATAATAATGGACTTCTGGCCTTTTGATTTCCACATGTTGATATTAAATTAGCTTTATGACATGAATGCCACATACTGATCTTGATCTAACAAGTACTGTATTGTAGGAAAAAGCCAAGGCTGCCGAAGAACACAAAAGGCATGTAGTGGAATATAGAGCCTTTCTTGAATCCTGTGACTTCATCAAGGTTATTTCTTTGGTATTATCATTTGGTCAATTAGTATCCTCAGAATTTCATCATTGAGAATTCTTTGATATGCCTGCAGGCGAACACCCAGTGGAGAAAAGTTCAAGATCGGCTAGAGGATGATGAACGCTGTTCCCGACTAGAAAAGATTCATCGCTTGAATGTTTTTCAAGTTAGTATTTTCTGCACCCTATATCAACTTTTGTCATCGTCTGGTTCAACTAAAGATTTTTCTGCATTACAGGATTATATACGAGATCTGGAGAGAGAGGAGGAAGAGCAGAAGCGGATTCAAAAGGCATTTCAGTCTATCACTTCTATAACTCCAGTGCTTTAGTCTATGGATGTAAGTTACGATAGTATACAAATGCAGGAGCAAGCAAGGAGACGAGAGGAAAAACCGTGATGAGTTTCGCAAGATGTTGGAAGAACATGTTGCTGATGGCACACTTACTGCAAAAACTCATTGGCGTGACTACCAAGCACAGGTTCTTGAAATATTGTTTTTGTTAATAAGATAAAATGATAAACAATTTTGTCCTGATTCTTTACATGTTATGAATTTACAGGTAAAGGATTCACATGCTTACTTGGCAGTAGCCTCAAACACGTCTAGTTCCATGCCAAAAGAGCTCTTTGAAGATGTCATGGAGGAGCTTGATAAACAGGTTACTTTCTGAAAATTCTGAGTATATTGTTGTAATATTTTATCAATGTATAAATTGTCATTATACTATGTTGTTTATTTTGGTACTTGGATGAGGGGTTCCAGTAACGTATCAAAGATCTTCAACTTTGATAAACCCTGCACTGAAACATTATTTAAAAAGCATAACAGTAATCATTTACTTAAATGAAAGGAACATTGCATAGGACAATCATTTTTGTGGGAGGAAAAAATGCCAATACTAGACTACTAACATATCTGTGCCTGGGTTTGTTATTCCGGGATGCTGTAATCTTCAATTTCTAATAAATGGTAAAATAGATATTTTTCTTTGAAACAAAACCTTGCTCTTTAACCTCTTCCACCTCTCCAAGAAACATTTAACAAGTGCAGTGGGGTTTTGGAACAGTGTATTGATTTTTGAAGGTGGGATTATATATGCCAGATGATGCAATTTGTGTTAGTTTGCTCTTTGTTCATTCAATTAGGATTGACAAAATTTTGCCTTGCTGATCCATTGGATAATGCTGCACTTTTTGTTGTTCAAGTTCAAATAGTTACTTCTCGATCAAATTGATGTAACCATGAAACTTTCTTGTACATTGTGCTCATTTGCATGCAACCTCTTCTTTAGAGTGCTTTCAGCAATCAGCAGTTGCAAACTTGGTATTAAATATATTTTATCAATTGAATATTTTCTGTAAATTCATAGTTGATTTATGTTTATATTCTTGATTGGAAAAAAAATCTACTATGCCTTTCATTCTGTTCTACTCATGAAAGATGTTTGTGAGACTTGTGTTCCATTTTTTTCAGCACAAACTGATGGTTTCGTGCTATCTTTTTTTTTTATCTCGGTATCAAGATGACAAGGCCCTAATTAAAGATGCAGTGAAGTTGGGAAAGGTACCTTTTCTTTCCAAAGTTTTCGCTTGTAGCAAATAGTGAGCTGCCTTTTACTATACAGTATTCATGTAGCATACGTTTGTCAAACTTATGGTTGACAGCTTTATTTCTTCTAGATTCCTATGACGACCTCATGGACATTGGAGGATTTCCTAGCTGCTGTTACAGAGGATGATACTTTTAAAGGAATATCAAGCATAAACATCAAGGTGTGGTGCACTGGTGCGAAGTTTTGATCAATGTCTGGGTATTTTTATTTTGAGTAATGATTGCCCTATTGAGAATTATGACTACTGTTTACCTTGCTGATAGTGTTGTTTATCTTTTCTGGATGTGCTACAGATTATTTATGATGACCAAATTGAAAGGCTCCGGGAAAAGGAGCTAAAGGAGGCTAAGAAGCGCCAGCGACTGGGTGAAAAATTTTCAGATCTTCTGTAGTCAATCAAGGTATTAATAACGTATTACATTATTTGCCATTGTTAAGGGTGTAAGTGTCATTTTCTATTTTAGGGTTGTGTTGAGTCTTGTAATATATAATGTCCTTTGGGCTATATGCAATATAATTGAACTAGTGTTCATCCATTCCTCCATTCATCTATTCTTATATGGTATTAGAGCTCTTGATCCACATTCTGCTGCTACTGCCCTTGGGAGGAGCGATCTGTTAAGTATATCAAGGCCCATATACTACAGGCCCATGTGGCCCATATAGTCATCTATATATTGGCATCTCAACGATTGGAGTCATTATTATCTTCTGTAATCCCAAAGTAAGTCACATGGTATCAAAGCTCATGGATTAGGGTTAGGTCAAGATTTTCCCTACTCCCACGATCCAACGGCCAGTTGGCCAGTCGGCCAGTCGGCCGAAGAAGCCGCCCGTCGACTCGTCCCTGCTGTTCTCCGTCGCAGCCATCCGCCCGTTGCGGCCGCCGTCCGCCGCCCGTTGCGGCTCTTCTTCGTCATCGCAGCTCCTTCGGCCGCCGTCCTCCGCCCGTTGCGGATCTTCATTGTCAGGCGCCCGTGGCCGCCTTGATCTCCAATCCTTCGCTCGGATCTCCACTGTCCGCCCGGGGTCGGCGCCGGATCTGCCTCGCCTCGTCCGACCGGGATCGTCGGATCCGCCTCGCCCGCCTCGTCTCGTCCGACCGGGGTCGCCGGATCCGCCTCGTCTACCCGGGGTCGGCGCCGGATCTGCCTTGCCTCGTCCGTCCGGGGTCGTCGGATCCGCCCGCCTCGTCTCGTTCGCCCGGGGACGCCGGATCCGCCTCGCCCGCCTCGTCTCATCCGCCCCGCCCGCCTCGTCTCATCCGCCCGGGGTCGCATCGTCCGCCTCCTGCATTGCATGCGCGCATGGTCGACCACGCTGACCTCTGTTGGAGTCTTTGCGTGGGTGGGCCGAAGGTGGTGTTGGGTGCTGCTGCCAGTCAACTCTACCACTGTGGTAACTGCTATTTGTCCTCTGTTCTGCTGTTTTTCTTGCTGTTGGTCAAGCCCTAGCACTTCTCGACATGTCTCAGATAAATGCAATAGTTATTAATCTCACCCCAGATGGTCGAATTATCAGTGGGCTTTACGTGTAGAGACCGCATTGAGGGCTATGGTTTACTTTTTCACTTAGCGAAACTCCACCTGTGCTTAAGTAGGCACAGGCGTTCGGGTTACGAATTTTTGGTCGGGTAGTTCGGGTAATTCGAAATTCGGGTAATGAAAATCGCTACCCGATATTAGCCCCAAAAACACTACCCGCAATTTGGTGCCGATAATCGGGTTGGGTATACCGATATACGAATTCTGAAAACCAGCTAATTTTCCGACAATTCGGGTAATTTACGACAATTCGGGTAATTTCTGAGACAATTTCCGACAATTCGGTAATTCTGGACAATTCGGGTAATTCGGGTACCGGGGGATATTACCCGAACTACCCAAACTAATTTTGGGTAATCAGAATAGCTATCCGAATTTGGGATCGGGTACCTCGGGTTCGGGTATTTCGGGTTTGGGTCCGGGTAATTCGGGTACGGGTAACGGGTAGCGGGTATTTTGCCCAGGCCTATGCTTAAGGATGATGGTAGTAATACCGCTGCAGTAAAAGAATGGCATATTAATGATGGGAAAGTGGTGGCTGCCATGGTCAATAGTACTAAACAATCTATGATTATGAGTCATGGAACAACTTGAAGGAGCGCTATGTTCAGGATAGTGGTGCTCTTTTGCATAATCTCATGCAGCAAACTCATGTGATTGAGCATAATGATATGTCCATTGATAAGTACTACTCTGTTTTTGATCGTCTGATGGGATCATTGACTTCCATGATACCTGAGTATACAGCTGTCTCCTGTCCAGCACATAAGTTTATTGAAAAGTTTTTTACTTACAGATTTGTCATGGGAGTCCGGACAGAGTATGATTCCATTCGTACACGATTGCTTCACAATTCTTCTGCTCTCACCATGGCACAGGCATTATCTGATTTACTTGCAGAAGAAACACGTCTCAAGTTTATGTCTTCTTCTGCATTTATGTCTCATAGTGTGTTGGCAGCTTCTCAGAGGACTAGTGCACCAAAAAGTTCCTCTTCGGAGCACTGTAAGCATTGTGGCAAGACTGGCCATCTTTCAGGGAATTGTTCTCATTATCCAGAGAAGTTGGCTGATTATCGTGCACGTCGTGCTGCTCGTGGCCGTGGTACTGGTTCCACTCCTAGAGGTTCGTGTCCGTGCGTGGCTGCTTCGCCGCTTTGTTAATGCTCATTAAATGCGTATTGGGTGCCTGATTCAGGGGCTTCTTTTCACGTGACATCTGATCAGTCCCAGTTGGTCGCTTGCAAGCCGGTCACTGATGGAGATTCTGTTTAGACAGCTGATGGTACATCTTGTCATATCACTCACCAGGGTTCACTTTGCAATCCTCATTTTTCTGTACCTAATGTTTCTTTTGTATCTCAGTTGTCCATGAATTTTCTTTCGGTTGGTCAAGTTACCGACCAACATTGCTTTGTTGGATTTGATGACTCATCTTGTTTTATTCAGGACCGTCGAAGCGGGAAAGTGATTGGGACTGGCCATCGCCGTAAAGGTGCTCCTAGCCTCTACATCCTCGACACCTTGCGTCTTCCTTCTTCCATTGAGTCTCTAGCTCGTGTGTCATCCGCTGCTTCGTCTTCCACCCCTTCCTTCGCCCAGTGGCATCATCGTCTTGGTCATCTTTGTGGATCCCGGTTGTCCACATTAATAAATAAAGGTTGTTTAGGTCATACACCTATTGAGTCTAGTTTTCATTATAAGGGTTACAAACTTGGAAAATAGATACAACTACCATATTCATCTAGTGCTTCTCATTCAGCTAGATCTTTTGATCTTATTCATTCAGATGTATGGGGTCCTGCACCTTTTGCTACAAAGGGTGGTCACAAGTATTATGTCATTTTTATTGATGATCATTCTCGATATACATGGATTTATTTCATGAAACATCGCTCTCAGTTGTGTTCCATTCACCAGTCGTTTGTTCGCATGGTTCACACAGTTTTCTACTCCTATTAGAGTTTTTCGCTCTGACTTTGGTGGTGAATATTTGTTTGATGCTTTTCGCCAGTTTTTGTCCTCTGAGGGTACACTTGCTCAGCTCTCTTGTCCTGGTGCTCATGCTCAAAATGGTGTTGCTGAACGCAAACATCGCCATCTTATAGAGACTGCTTGCACACTTTTGATTTCATCTTTTGTTCTTTCTCATTTTTGAGGTGAAGCTGTTTCTACTGCTGTCTATCTCATCAATAGACAACCCTCATCCAAACTGTTTGGCCAATGTCCTGGTGAAGTTCATTTTAGTACCTCTCCCAGCTATGATCATCTCCGAGTTTTTGGATGTACTTGCTATGTTTTGCTTGCACCTCGTGAGCGAACTAAGTTGACTGCACAATCTGTTGAGTGTGTTTTTCTGGGGTATAGTCCTGAGCATAAAGGATATCGGTGTTATGATCCTTCTTCTCGTCGCATACGTATCTCTCGTGATGTGACCTTTGTTGTGGACCGTCCTTTCTTTTATAATCCCTCTACTCAGTCCTCATATTCTCCCACAGAACCCACATCGTTTCTGTGTCTTCCTCCTATTTCACCCACTAATGATGTCACTACACCTTCCCCATATAGTACACCCATTCCTACTCCTATTTCCATCACGCTACCTACACAGGAGACTACACCTCCTGCACCACCTCCTTTTCATTCTAAACCACCTATCACACGTGTTTTCCATCGTCGTCCCACAAACCTCACAGCTCCTCCATCTAGCTTTACCACCACGGCCAGTCCTGATACGACCGCTGTTGATGCTTCTAATAATATTGATGAGTCTCATACTGTTCCTGATGAGTTACAGGTTGGTCCACGATGTAATCTACGAGATCGTACTGCTATTGGTCCGGTTGACAAGTATGGTTTTCCACGTGTGACTGCCGTTGTTGATGAGCCATCCACTTACCAGGAAGCTTCTAATATTCCGTAATGGCAGCTTGCTATGTCTGAGGAGCTTGCTGCCCTTGATCGTATAGGCACTTGGGATCTTGTTCCATTACCATCACATGCAGTGCCTATTACATCTAAATGGGTTTTCAAAATTAAGACCAAGTCTGATGGTTCTGTGGAGAGATATAAAGCTCGTCTTGTTGCTAGAGGCTTTCAGCAAACTCAAGGTCGAGATTATGATGAGACCTTTGCACCAGATGTCTGATTTGGGTCCTCTCAGTTATTTCTTAGGAATTGAGGTGCTGCATTTTGCAAAGGGCTACTATCTCTCTCAGTCCAAATACATACAAGACCTTATTGCTCGTTCTGGCATTACAAATAGTCGAACGGCTGCAACGCTTATGGATCTTCATTTACAACTTCGCCCTACCGATGGTACACCTCTTGAGGATCCCTCTCGATATCGGCATATTGTGGGCAACCTTGTTTATCTCACTGTTACTAGACCTGATATTGCTCATGCGGTTCATATTCTGAGTCAGTTTGTGAGTGCTCCTACTTCCATTAATTTTGGACATTTGCTTTGTGTACTACGGTACTTACGGGGGACATCTTCTCAGTGTTTGTTCTATGCTCGTGAGAGTCAGCTTCAGCTTCATGCTTACTCGGACTCCACCTGGGCGAGTGATCCAACAGATCGTCGTTCTATCACAGGTTATTGCATTCTTCTTGGTTCTTCTCCTCTTGCATGGAAGTCTAAGAAGCAGGCGGCTGTATCTCGTTCTAGTACAGAGGCAGAACTTCGAGCACTTGCCACTACCACTTCAGAGATTGTATGGCTTCGATGGTTGTTAGCATATTTTGGTATTTCTTGTAATGCTCCTACACCTCTTCTATGTGACAATACTGGAGCCATACAGATTGCCAATGATCCTGTGAAGCATGAACTTACAAAGCATATTGACGTTGATGCCTTCTTTACTCGGTCTCATTGTCATTAGAAAACAATTGCTCTTCAGTATGTGCCCTCAGAACTGCAAGTGGCAGATTTTTTTCACTAAAGCACAAACTCGAGAGCAACATCGGCTTCACTTGCTCAAACTCAATGCTTCTGAACCTCCGCTTCCACCTTGAGTTTGAAGGGGGGTGTTAAGTATATCAAGACCCATATACTATAGGCCCATACTATAGGCCCATGTGGCCCATATAGTCATTTATATATTGGCATCTCAACGATTGGAGTCATTATCTTCTGTAATCCCAAAGTAAGTCACACGATCTTCACTCCCGGGGACGACCACGGGATCCCGCTGCCGCCTTGGATTCGAGCCGGATCTAGCCGTCCTCTTCTGCCACCCCACATTGGGTCACTGCCACATGGCCTCCCACGCCGCTGCATCCCAACCTCCTCCCGCACCGCCTCATATTGAAACGCCATCGCTCGGATCTGGCCGCTCCTCCTTGGTGCCGCCTTGGATCTGGTCGCCCCCGCAGTCTCCAGGCTCCCAGCCGCCGAACACGGCCGCCCTCGACGCCACCCTAGCCCGGATCCGGTCTTGCCTCGTCACCCCGCCCGTATCCGGGTGCTGCCGCTCTCCCAGCTGGCGTTGGCCCCCACTTTCGACTGCTGCCTGCGCACTCATCGTCGCCACCAGCCGGCCACCGTCGAATCCCTCCACCGCTGCTCCCGTGGCTGTCGCCGCTGCTGCCGTGGCCGCCCGCCGTCGCTGCTCTTGTGGCCGCCACCCTGCCCCCTTCGGCCATGAAGCCTATGTCCCACTCCCTCCACGCCGTCGTTGACCGCCGGTGGTTGCCCTCCTTGCCTTCGGCTCCGCCCTCTCGCTCCTCGTCGTCCTCACCACCACTACCCGAGAAAAGGAGCGAAGAAAGAGAGAGGAGCCCCCTGTAAGAGGAGAGGGGACAATGCGACCCTGGGGGAGATAAGAGGAGAGGAGATAAGAGAAGGGGGAGGTTCGCAAAGTGGGTTTTGGTTTGGAGGTCGCATTGATGCCGAGGATGACAATTCTGCTGCTAGTATTTTGAGTCTTTTTTCTTTTGAGTCTTCTGTTGCATTCACCCAAATCCGTTACTCTCTTTCAGTTCGTCAAAGCCGTGCGAGTCCACAAAATTTTTGTCAGTTAGCCAATTACTTTACTAGCCATGATCTGTCCTCTTGGATGAGTGTGATCCTTTCTTTCCTTTCGCATAGCCGCAGTCGCCGTTCTTTTTGAGTCGCTGCAGATCGTAGAAGTCGTCATGATGCCGCCGCTTCTCTAGCCGCCCCCCGAGCTTTAAGGCCGCCGCACGTCTTTTGCACCTTGTGCACTGCGCCGCCGCCGTCTTGGGCTTCGATCTGCGCCGCCATGCTTCTATTTATTCCTCTTCGACTTGATTTGACAGTTTATTCAAAGCTACACGCAGCGACGACATTATCAAGACTCGGACTTCGGATTTTTCTTGTTTAGTGTTAACCCTTTTTCAAATGCAATGCTACTGCATACGCCTTGCATTTCAGGGGGGGTGTTAAGGGTATTAGAGATAGAATAGGAATCGGCATATTCCCCTGTTATATCCCTCTGTATTCCCTATATATATTGCCCATTGGGCCTCTTTAATAGATGCACAATATTCATAACATTATATATTGGTAAATGGAAAATTGACTGTAGGACACTAGAATTTCGCTCCATGACTATAGGAGAATCATTGGAATGTAACACTGCCATCACTCCACTCCTTCCAAAAATATAAGTTGAGTTACTTTATTAGCACATTGCATCAGAGTTCAGAGGTACTTGCTAGGATATCTTTTTTTGTCTTTAAAGGAATTTTGTCTTGCATCGAATGAGTAAGGCGTCGAGTGTGAAGAGAAGGAATAAGTCGTTGAAGGTCACCGTGAAGACACAGTCATGAATATTGTGCTGCAGATGATGTGGCATGAACTTGACATTGACACCCGAGCGCCATTGTTCCTCCAGCCTGTTGGCTTGTTCCATGTAATACATATGCAATCTCTGGCAAGTTAGTCCTAGAGCTTGGAGGCGATCTTCTGGGGCGACTAATGGCTCGCCTGCACGAATTTTCGGGCAAACGGCAAGTGATCTCATCATCTGTTTTCTTCGGTTTGCTCTTACCGCCTCGGGTGTAGGTCGACTTCACGGTAGTCGATCGGGTATGAGATGTAGATGCACCGTGCACTTGCTGTGTTTGTGCAGGTAGCGTTGGTGCAGATTGCACCTGTGGAATTGGCACCAGTGCAGATGGCTCAAGTGGACTTGGCACCGGTGCAGATGGCTCAAGTGAACTTGGCACCAGTGCAGGTAGTTCAAGTGGACTTGGCATCGGTGCAGGTAGCTCAAGTGGACTTGGCACCGGTGCAGATAGCTCTTGTGGACTTGGCATAGGTGCAATAGTCTCCAGGCAGATGTCGCTCTTTGGCCATTGGATGAATTTTCTAATGGCTTGCCTAGAGTTATGACCTTGTCGTTGGGGGGCATCTTCAGCGGGGCGACCTTGAAATTGGTATGAACACTATCCATATTCACTTTTGCGAAACCTGGCGCTAGAGATACACTGTGCATCAAGGCCCTGGGTCTGGATGGATATGCTTAGCCCCAAGCAACGCACAGGGCAACGGAGGTATATCTCACTTGGAGCTTGCATTTTGTAGCCACCTATATAACGATACAAAATTATACAACTACTCTAACAGGCCTATCAATGGATCGAACATTCTAGAGATAATAATTATTACTAGGATGTCATCGGCAGGAAATCGGTGGTCGCTTTCTGAGGTAGGGTTGGACGTGCAGCTACTACGATGGTTGGGGGGCTGCCTAGCACAGGGAGCGGCGGGGCTTCCTACTGATTTTCTCTATACCTTTGTATCTCATCTCTGACCAACTTTTTCATCCCATCTCTGAGTTTTGCCATAATGTCCTCTCGTAGCTGTGCCTCGCGCTTTGCTTTGGCTCTCTTCCTACTCCGGTAAGCTTCGGAGTCATCTGGGAAACCATATTTTCAAGGAACATAAAGTCTAAGGCCTCTCGTGCGATTTGGGTGCTCCTTATTTCTTAGGGCCGCGGAGAGTAAATATCTCTCCCTAACTCCCTCGAATGAGCCTTGGGAAGATTCTACACTTAGCGCTTACAAGCGGTGGGACACTTCCTCGTCTACGGGGTTTCGAAAGGAGATGGCCCCCGACGACATAGAAGATGTCCTCGCTCTTATCCAGTTTTGGGTGCACTCATCAGGGATCCCAGCAAATGGCAGGGAGGTCTCCTATAGGATTGCCTACTCGTCCTCTTGCCTCCACTGCAGGATTTTACACGCTATGTACATAGGACTTGAGAATTCCCATGAACCTCTCGAACGGGTACATGATATCGAAAAATGGAGGGAAATACATCTCAAGATGACATAGAGTTGTCTCCACCTCGTCCTATAGAGCATCTAGTCCTTCGGAATCGATAACCTTTTGAGCAATTGTGTTAAAGAAATAACCCAGCTTCATGATTGTCTCTCGGTCCCTAATTGACAAAATACTTCTAATTGCAAAGGAGCATCTATGTCATCAGCACATGACAATCATGAGACTTCATGCCAATTAACTTTAAATCTTCCATAAAAACAAGTTTCTGCATGAACTTTCACACCATGCAAGCACTCGCACAGTTTAGTTCTCTCGGCCTTGGACAGAGTGTAAAAAGCAGGGGAAGGTAAGTTCGTCCTTTATCGTTCTTTATCGGTGCTAACTTAGGCCTGATGTCCATATCAACCAAGTGAAACTGTGCATTGACACTATCCTTTGTTTTGTCATAAATATTCAATAAGAGACCAATCAAGCTATCACATACAATCCTCTCTACGTGCATGATGTCGATACAATGGCAAACTTCTATGTGCTCCCAAAAAGGTAAATTCCAAAATATTCATCTCTTCCAGTTATTCTTCTCACGGGTCGTCGATTTATGTCCCTTTCCGAGCACAATATCTAAATCCTTAACCATATCATAGATCTCTTTTCCGATTAAATGCCTTGGAGCTGAACTATCCTCGTTCTCTCTGTCAAATTGTTTTTTCATCCTGCGGTATGGGTGAGCCCTCCGAAGGAATCTATGGTGACACATGTACATGGTTTTGCACGAGTGCTTCAGCCACATACTCTCGGTATCATCTAAGCAGTGAGTACAGCCTTTGACCCCTTTTGTACTCTGGCCCGACAGGTTAGCAAGGGTAGAATAATCATTTATAGTGCAGAACAACAAGGAACATAAAGTGAAGTTCTCTCGTTTGTACTTATCCCATACCTGTACCATTTTGGTGCACAGTATGTTTAGATCTTCCACTAACGGTGCTAGGTACACATCAATATCGTTCCCAGCTTGCTTCGGCCCTTGGATAAGTATCGACAGCAAAATATACTTCCGCTTCATAACAACCAAGGTGGAAGGTTGTAGATGCAGAGAGTTACGGGCCAAGTACTATGTCAGCTACTCATGTTACCGAAAGGATTTATTCCATCTGTACTTCACCGAAGTCTACAAAAATCCTATCGATGTTTCTCCACTGGGTGGAGCAAGGTGTCTTAGCATTCCATCCTTCTCACGTTCCTCTGAGTGCCAACACAGCAGTTTTGCCTCTTTTGGGTTCGCAAAAAACCACTTCAGACGGGGAATTATAGGAGATATCATGCCATCTTAGCAGGAGGTATTCACTTCACTTCTATTCCCTTGTCATCATCTATTTGATTCTTACGCTTATATCGGGATACGTTGCACACCGGACACACATGCATGTTTGCATACTCTTTACGGTAGAGGATACAGTCGTTCAGACATGCATGTATTCTTTCTACTTCCATTCCTAATGGACAAAGAACCTTCTTGGCTTTATGTGGTTTTGGGCAACTCATTTTCCTTCGGAAGCATGTCCATTAAAAGATCTAATAGTGTCGTGAAACTCTTATCAGACCAACCGTTGCTTGCCTTCAATTTCACCAGTTCAAGTACGGCTAACAACCTCATGTACTTTGACTTGCAGCATGTGAACAAAGGTTTCTCTGAGTCCTCCATCAAGCCCCGAAATTTAACATACTCTCTCATCACAGTTCCCTTCTGCATTACGAAGCATCTGATCCAGATAGTTATCGTTCAAACTATCCGAATCAGAACCACAATCGACATGATCATCCGGCGGCATATCATTGACTTCATCGGTGATGTCATTATGACTACGTTCCTGTGTAATCTATTTTCATCATGACTGGTCCAACGTGCATACCCCTTTTTGAAACTCCTTTGAATCAAGTGCACTTCAATCTGCTCTCGGTTCTTAAACATTTTCATATTCTCGCAGTCAATGCATGGATAATACATATATTCCACCCCTTATTCAACATATCTTACTCGGCAGCTCTTGTAAAAGCAAACACGCCATTAATGTACTTTTCACTCACACGGTTCCTAACGTACATCCAGCTTCGGTCCTACGTTACGCATATAATAATTTAATATAACATATTCAATTAATTAGTTACTATACTATATATGTACGACCTAAATAAAGTAGCTATATGTAGTTTGATGTAAATAATCTTCTCTTTACATGCATCAAGCGAGCTAGATCTAAACCATCTTCAATTTTCCTTTCACCAAAAACTATATCTAAATTATAATGCAATTAGAAACAAATTACTAATCATAGCTAGCCAATAACTTAGTGGATATACAATTACTCTTGCCAAATAGTCGATCTGCTTCCACCAAATGGCCTCAAAGCCACACTTGCATCTCAATGCGCAGCGTAGATCTGGAATTTGAGACAGAGGAGGTCGATGGATCTGCGCGCTATTAATATAGCGGAATTATTACAGACGGTATTTAATAGGAACCGTCCGTAATGCACACACGGTTCAGAGTAAAAAACCGTCTGTAATACTTCATAATATCACAGACGATTTTTAATAGGAAGCGTCTGTGAATTATCACAGACGGTTCAATGTAAAAATCATTTGTGTTACTTAACGATATCATAGACGGTTCTTGTTAATAATCGTCTATGATATTTTACAGACAGTTTTAACCAAGAACCGTTTGTGATAGTTCACTTTCTCATACGTTTTTAGCACTAGCAGCAACATAGGTAGTCTCTAAACTAAAATCGTCTATGATAGTTGTTATGGTTACGGACCAAACAGAGAGAGTATGGTAGTGGAGAGTTAGGTGAGCAAGTGCTTAGGGTTTCCCCCATGGCTTGTATCATGTATATATATCCACATGGGGAGTGCTTTTACAACCATACCCTTGCATTCAAGTATCCCTCTCGGGGGCACTTATGTCATTACACATGTCCTATTCTGGGCCTTACAGCCTTCTAACAGGTCGGCTGGGCTTAGGTGGGGGCCACCCCTACAACAATAGTATTTAATACAGACGGTTAGAATCGTCTGTGATGTAGCATCTTTGTAGCATCTAGGGAAGCAGATCGCGAAAGGCGAGGCCAAAGTTTTCTTGGGCGGGTTTAAGAATCAACCGGGGCCAAGATTTCCAGTTTTCGGTGAAAATCGGCGCAGATTTGAGTTAGTGATTGAACGTGCGTGCAGGATCAACAGGACCTTGGGCGGCAGCCGCTGGTGGATGCCATCTGCGGCCTGGCTGCTTACACGGGGCAAGTCAACCAGCAGGCGTTGGCGCGAACATGGCTTCGAACCGTTGTTCTAACCATGAGCGAGTCCATCAGGTCACAAGAAGTTTGCGACCGTGTTGGCGACCTCCTACGGTAATGGACAAGCGCTGGGCCGACCACAAGGATGATCAATATCATCAGGAATTGGTCCAAGATCTCGGCTTGCCTGATTCGAAGCGCCAACAATCCCGACCACCAGGATGGGCTGTACAGAGGGCTAAGCGCGATAGGTATCAGTAACACCTACCTGGCCCGTTATGTGGTGGTAATCGTGTACCACGGTCCTACCGAACGGGCAGAATGCGAGAAGCGTTCCGTCAGCGACCACGTCGTCGATGATGTGCCGACGGGGCTAACATTGGTTGAGATCTTCCAAGTGGTCATCCTCAACATCGATGGCGAGGACCCAGGCGATCTGTACGGGACCATGACTGTCAACGACGGCCTCAACTCGAAGGTGCTCTTCAGCAGGGACCGGTCCAACACCCAGTCCGTCAGCCCGAGAGGGCTGGCGGAGCTCACCGACGTCGACCTCATGGAAAAGAACTCCTTCCCGGACCTGTCACCCGACGACGAGATCAGCAAAGGGCAGATTATGTGGAACATGTACAACACGCCGGAGGACGAGTACAACGAGGTCAAGGACCACGTCGTGAAGGGGAAGCACGGTGCAATGAACGTCCGCTACGCCGTGATCACCAACGCCGTTGTGGCCACCGTGGTTGTTGTGCTCACCAATGGCGACGGCGAGAGCTGGCCGGACCTGTACGGTACGCTTACCGCAGCCATAGCCATGTTCAACTCGGTCAACATCACGCTCTTCGACAGGAAAAGGAAGGATATCGTCTAAGTGCAGGCCGGTGCGACCATCCCACTGCTGAGGAACGTCGTCGTCCCGCTTGGATCGTCTCTCCAGATAAACACCGACCTGTGGGACAGGGACAGATTCCCGGACCTCTCGCCCGACGACTAGATTGCGAAAGGCGAGGCCAAGTTCGACGCGAGCCCGGATGGGACGGAGGAGACGAAGGAGATCCGTGGGCCCTACGGTGTGGTCACGGTGCGTGTCGCGTGGTCGTCCAACTAGCTTGTAGTAGCTGGAACATTGTTGAGACCCGGAGGAGCGACACATAGGTTGCATGCGTGCTACTTTTGTTAATAAACCTGGTGAGCTCAGTGCTTCTACCAGGCTACCACTTCATATCTATCTATCTTAATTATTATCTGTCACCAGGCTACCACTTCGTATCGCAACCCCTTCTAAGGCGACCATTGTCACCTGCTTGCTCCTTGTTGACGTGCCGCCTCTTATCGGGGCCTGCTCCTTGCCATCGAGGTGAAGCTAGAGGCTAGATGCCAGGACCCATAATTTGTATTTCAAATCCACATATGTTTCCTGTGCTAGTTCCATGATCAATAGATAGCACGTATATTCAACGTCATTGGCATCACATCCACACACGATAATTAAAATCAAGTAGCATAATATAATTAACCAAACGAAGTTAAGTGTCAGCAACATATTTTACAACAATAGGCCTAACCGGCCAAATGGTTCACATGTCATAAATATTGCAGCGGAAACACAGTAAAAGAGGGGCGCCAAAAACCCATTGCGTGCCTCAACCCTTCCATAGTCTACTAACTAGGTAACCACTAGTAACCGGTGTCATCATCACCAAAACTGACGGCGTAAAAGTAACCAACTGTGTGGTCCCTCTTCTTGCTCTGATATTGTTCAACAAGTAATTGTGAATATAAGATTGTACTTTGGTGGACATTATGGCAAAGTGTATTAATATGCAAGCTAAGCAAAGAAGTGTGATGATCCGTGCTATCACTACCTTAGGTAATGACACTAGTTTGCGATTATTACCCAACAAAAATAGGATAAATTTCTGTTTTATTGAATAGAAGCTAGATCAAAGTGTTGAAGTAGAACAATAGCTAGAGACGGTACAATATTATTATAATACCATTATCATGTAGGGCATTAATATTTAATAGGACCTAACATGTTTTATACAACACTGAGAGAGAAGTGGTACCAACTAATACAAGTACTAAAACTACAAGATAGCAACGGCTAACATACTCGGGATCCCGTAGATGACTATCGGCCACTGCCTATTCCCAACTTCCATAAGGGGCCTCCGTCTCATATGCGTCATACTCTTGAACAATCTCGATTCCCTCGGTATTGCTTCCTCAGCATAGACCTCAACATAACTAGGTAGATCGTCATACCAACTTACCAATAACAATGAGGATTAATAGCAAGGGTGAGTACAAAAGTACTTAGTAAACAGTAATAGCAAATATGCAACTTCATGCTAAACATCATTAGAACAAAATTCATATCTCTTCTGATCATCATTCTTAAAAATTTCAAAATTGTTAGGCTTTTAGTTTATAAAGCAACTAGTCACTTGTACTCATAGAGAAGACCCCCTGTAGGCTTCCATAGTCTCCAGTCCAGGAGACAGGTATGAATTCATAGTTTATTTAGTGCTGCGCAGACTTGTGTCGCTTTAGGTATAGCCACATTTTCTTAGATGCGATGCTCAAGTCAGAGTTAGAATGTTTTCTCTACTTCTGTATATTATAACTCCACTCAGTTATCATGATGATGACCCTTTTGTCAAGGAGGTTTTTTCATCGCTCGACATGTGCTAGGGAAGCATATCTATCACCCAACAACCACCTTAGGGGTCATCACCTTGCTAACCATGTGTCAATGTTGCTTTTCCATCACCCGACACATTCTAGGGAGGTATATCCATTACCCAGCACCCACTGTGGGTTTTGCCCCTCTTGGCCTTACCTAGTCTCTCATACCCAAATAGAGTGTATAATAAACTTCAATAGAGTAACATATTCTACCCGTCCTCAATGGGAACATGGTCGATACGACAATATAGTTCGTCCACAAGTGAGTTTGTTGGTCCTTTTATTATAACCATATATACAGGGGCCCAAAACTTGAACCTTTTTTTTTGACCCGAGCACCCTTCACCCACTTATTATTTACCTGTAGGATAGTGGCTTCTCCAACTACCTACCTTGTTATATTCATCATCATTAATCTCAATCACATATTCATCATTATTATTATCAAGCACCTGATTTCCTTCCAAAATTCCTTTTGTACAGGGAGTGATATTAATCTAGCATAAAAATTACTTTTAAGCGAAATTACTCTAATCCAATGATCAAAGGCATGCTTGCATGGGATTTGGTCAACGTTCCCAGTTTTAGGTATATTCAGGTGAAGTCTTTCCCCCAGACTTGGTTCGCCTTCTGCAGTTAATATGTAGGCTACGATTTAATTTATGGACCTATAAAAAAATGCTATGTCGAGGTATCTCTATGGTGACCTGTTGATTCACGATCGACTACGATGTTTATATTTAAATCCTAATTTTTTGCACTTGTTGTTGACTGCTATTTGCACTGATGAGAAAATTTGTTAGGTTAACAATTCAGCGTCATGATTAATTAGTTGTTGTTGGATAGATATTGTCTTTGCAGAATTATGTATATACCTATGCATGTGTGTATATATTTTCGTACATGGGTGTATGCATGTTTATATACATACATATATATTATTATCTCTTTTCTTCTCTTTTTCTTTCCTTTTTTGCTTCTCTTTTCTTCCGCTGGCTCGGCCCATGGCTGTCCAGCGTACCTCTCTTCCTTATCTCTCTCCATCTCTCTCTACCTCTCTCACTGTAAGAGCCTAGCTGTTTATTTCAAAATTCTCAATAAAAAAATTAATTAATTTAATTTTTTAAAAAATAAGTGTTCTTTAGTTGCCTAAATTTTAGAGATTTTATTTGCCTATTTTTAGTTTTTAAAAAGGCTTTTCTAAAAAGTAATTTGACTAAAAACATAAAATTATTATTAAATAAAAGGGTATTTTGATTTTTTGTAAAAATGCTATTTTAAATTAATTATTTTAAAGCATTTGGCTTTTATTTGGATTTTCTGGGATTTATTAGGAGTTATGTGGATTTTAATTCAAAGCTTAGACTAAGAAAACTTACTTTAAGTATTTTATTAAAGCCAAAAAGAGTAAATTTTTGAGAATTTTTTGGACATAAAAATCAATTTTCAAAGCCAAAAAGGTATTTTGTAAAATTTTAAAGGCCAAGTTGAAATTAAAAATAATTTTCCTATGTCTAAAACAGCTCCAGGAATTTTTATAAATTTTGATGGAATTTTTAGATATTATTTACTATTTTTTATGTATTTATAAAGCTTTCTGGTATTTCTGAAAAGTTAAAACACAAATTAAATCCAGATTAATCTCGGGCTGACATGTGTCACTCCCAGATTGAATCCACCCACCTTTTGTTCTAATTTGGGCCGTTCGCCACAACTTACCCCTTCGTTTCATCTGAACGGTCGAGATTCACCTCCTCGCCACGTGTCTCACGCCCGCCCCTTCCTCTCCCCTCTCTCACCAACAAGTGGGCCCTACTTGTCATCTCTTTCTTCAACCTCACCTCATCTTCAACCTCCAGCCCGCCGCCATTAATACCGCGCCTCGAGCTCCGTTCGGCCGTCCCTCTTCCCAAAGACCGTCGCCGCGGGCTCCTGCCTTGTCGCCGCAGCCTCGTCGGCCTTTATTGCCACCCCGCTCGCGTTCGCACGCCCGAACCGGCTCTTCTCCCCGCAAACTCTGGTGAGCCGCACCGCCTCCGTCCCCCTATAACCCCCTGAGCACCATCTTCAACACCGCCTCCCTCCGCTCCTCCTCTCCCCCTCCTCGGCTGAAGCCCCTTGCCCACCCGAGCCACCATCTCCGAGAGCTGCCGCCGCCGCTCTCTCTTCCGCTGCTGCCCTTCCTTCGACCACCCCCGAGCCCGGCGCCGGTAAGAGCCGATTCCTTGCCGCCTCCTCTCCCTTCCCCACCTCTCGTCGGCCGTCGCCGAGCGCCTAAGCTCTAGCGAGCTCGCGCGCCTCGTCTTGTGCGCGCGCCCGCTGCCACGTCAACGCAGCCGCCACATCACGACCCGCCACGTCACTTTTGATTTAAAAATAATCCTGCCAAATATTAATTCTCTGCTGATGTCATAAACACCTTTTTCAGTATAAAAATAATTCCCAAAATTCAGCCTTTTCCATTTTCTCTCTTTATAATCTTCTGGAAGCCCGTATTTCTTCATTTTAACTCCGATTTGACCCGTTCAAATTTCTAAATTCTTCTAAAGCCCGTATTTATCTTTTTGAATTGTATTTGAATTTTGTTTGAATTTATTGGCTTTGGTTCTTCATGTGGATTTCAACGATTCTGAAGTGTTCGATTTCGACGATTCGTTGCACCAGGACTTTGAGCAAGGCAAGTTACACCTTTGATCAAGTTGCTCCTAGTAATTTAAATTATTTATGTTGTTTTTTAAAATTATTATGCATGCACATTTTTATTCAGTCTAGTTTAAATTCAATTTAAATTCTAGTTATGCCCAATTCCTTTGTGTATAGCCAAATTTGACTCTGAACAATCATGTCTTGTCACCCTAGATGAAAACCTAGTTGGTGCATTAGTATTAACTGGGAATTTTATAGAAATGGTTAGCCATGCTTAGAATTATTTAGGTTGGGATATCTTTTTCACATAAATGATAAGCTTTTGAAATGTACTCTTGACTTCGGTGAGTCAAGAAAGACTATGAATTATTTCCAAATGAAATATAAAAACTTGGTTTAGACTTAAGCAAATGGTTAGGTGGTGGGTGCTTGCTGGCATGCATTGTTGTTTGGTGACACAATGTTGATTGCTAGGCAGAAGGGGTATGTGGTTGGTGCCTAAGTCAGTTAAGCACCGGTCTATGAGCTACTGTTGCAAAACCCTTTTGTACTACCACAAGACTGGTATAGGACAGCCCTGGCTGATTAATTTGCAGGTCCCAACCTGAGTCTCGCTGTAGGTTGAAAGTGAGCATGGCGTAGGCCATGAGAAGTCTCACTCGGCTCAAGAGGGGGCTCCAACTTGTGGATTCAGGTTGTGGTGAAACCTCAGCGTTGGCTTGGCCAGGTTGAAGGTATTGCATTGTAAAGGCCTCGTCATGATCTCCTCGCTGCACACCAAAGGAAGTGTGTTTATCCGGTAGCAATATGGGATGATCATGTCTTGTGAGTAAATCTATACAACCTCTGCAGAGTGTATAATCTATTCTGAATAGCCATGCCCACGGTCATGGGCAAGCTGAGTAAAGTTTTTCATGGATTCGACTTTGTTTTTCAAAATGGTTTATGAAAACCTTATGAATGGATAGAATCCATGAGAGATTAAAAAGTGTATGGATGGATGGAATCCATATGAGATCTTTTTGGAAAAGATGGTCCGGGTGGGATGCCCGTGGTTAGGTTAGTGTGGGGGATGGACTTGCACTGACGGTAACTATTTTGCTTACAATATTGTTTTTATACTGTATCAAATTCAGCAATTTTAATCTATTTACTGTATTTCTTAAATGTTGTTTTATGCTCAATTAACCTTACTATGCCTTCCTTTGTCAATCCTTATGCATGCATTAACTCTGTTAAACCTCCTGTTGTAATTTGTGGAGTATTTTATGTACTCATGTTGCTCAATTCATGACTTTTTAGAGATCAGCTTCGACTTCGGTGAGGATCAGAACGTATGGGCCGCATCTTACTGTCGTTTGCCTGTGGGCAGGCTTAGTGGGCTTCTTTCGCTTCAGTTTTTCTTCTGGTGCTTATGTTTAATTTTGGTTTATGAACCATTGGTGTAAACTTTGGCCATCAGGCCCATATTCAGTTAAATAAAGTTTGTCATTATGCATGATATTTGTCTTTGTTATCACTGTGTGCACTAGCTGATCCTAGAGAGTTTCGGAGTTGTTGCTTCGGGATCTGACACTCACTCCCACTGACAGAAACATCGCCTCCTCTCTCTTCGGTCTCCTCCCCGTCTTTGGCCTCCGGCCTCTCCGGCGTGCCACCGCTGCTGCCCAGCGCTCTCTCTCTCTCTCTCTCTCTCCATCGCTACATGCTACTCCCCTCCTCTCAGGCCACCACCGCCCAAAGCGCCACCGGCTCCAACGACGGCCATGCCCGGCCACTGCCACTCCTAGGCTACAACTGGATCCTACGACAGCGCCGTCGTCCAAATCCACCCCTGGCACTGCCTTCTTTGCCTCCCATTTGTCGCTTACTCCTACATGCCACCCCCTCCCCAGCACCCATCTCGGCCCCCTCACCGGCCCGGATCCGTCCCCAAAATCGACAGTCCCAACTTCAGCCTCCCGAATTTGAGTCGCCTAACTACCCCTCTCTAATCCCCTCTGATTTATGTTTAAGTTTTCTCTTCTCTTTTAATTTGCTTCCGATTTGATGATTTTATTTCATTGATTTGTTGGTGATTTGGGTGATGATGGTGATATGGTGCCTCGGCCATGGCTCACTATGACGGGGCTCGAGGCCTCCTCGTGCACCGGCACCGCAAGGTGCACACGGTGGTCAACATTGAGCATGCGATGCCACGGTTAGCTTCTTCTCTAGTTTAATCTACCCTCCTCCCTTAGCTTTCTTCCACTACTCTAGTCTATGTGTATGGATGCTATGGCTTCGGTGAAATACATGTGAATATGAAGTTGCATGTGGTGTGGTCTCATGATGGTGACGACAAAGATTGAAAATGGATTGTGGGGGATACCTTGTTGGATGATGTTGGGCTCGATTTGGGTAGAATCGAGGTTTGGCCTTGCTTTTGGTTGGCTTGTGCTTGGCTCGGTTGCTGCCTTCTACTCCTAGGGTTGTCGTCCTCTTCTCTGCGGGCTCCTAGCACCGCTCCTCTTCTTTTAGTCTGGTTACTGAGCTTCACTCCATGCTCTTCTTCTTGGTAGTGGCTGGTATTTGGGGGAAGAGGGGTGGATCTGGTGGGATGTTGCTTACCGACTGTGGTTTGGCTATGGCTGTGCTGGGTACGGTTGTGGTTGAAAATATTGGACTATGCTGAGGGTATTTTTTTATTTTAACAGTGGGGGATAGTTTTGGTACTTTAGTAAAAATCATTTTTACTAGGTTGGCTTATAGTGAGAAGGAATTGGGAATGGATTTAGCTTTGTTGTTAATGCTGAATGATGAAACCCTATGGCTGCGAGAGGTACCGATTGGCCCCGGCCAGTCTGGTATCTCGATGAGTGAATCACCCATTAGCCTAACGAGGGTTCTGACGGCAACTTGGCTTTTGTTTAGATATTTTGTTTGGACTTTTTCGTTCACCTGTTACTGGTTCTTCTCGCAATCAGTAAATGCTGGTTGCTCCAGCTTACCAAATGTTGATGTAATTTTAATTGTGACATAATTATTTATATTCTAGATATGATTGTCTTGGTTGAGATCGAGACATGTAAAATGATGTAATTAAACTATAAATTACGTAATATGGACAGTTATATTTTCATTTGAGTTGAAGACAACATTTGATTTTAGCTAGAACAATGTGATTATTCTATGCAAACTGAACTGTAAAAGTTTCAACTTGACTTAGAAAATGGGGGTCCTCACAAGAACGATGTATATACTAGTTTGATTTAGCACAACATGATCCTTTTAGTTCCAATAGAGTGTAATTAATTGTAAATCGCCATGTGCAATAGCATTTGATATTGACAAATAAATAATAATAAAGCATAAATATTCATATGTAAACAATTGGCTTGCTGCCCCTATATCAAATAGTGGCAAAATTCTTTTGCCAACAACTACGCATAGACGCCTTGTCCATACGTTGTCTGATCCACTTTTATAAAACTCAAAAACTACTAAGGTAGAGGATTCACCAAGTTGTCTATGACTGGGGACACAGCTATCCAAATAGATTTAGACTCTGCAGAGATTACACAACTTACTCACATGACAAACATCCCATCATGTCAACCATGCCATGCGATACCATTCGGTACCCGAATTGAGAGTATGTGACAAAGCTTTTATATTACTGGTCCTAACAAGAAACTGCATATGATACCTTCATAAGATATGGAGAGCTCTCCAAAATCCTAAGAACTCATATATTGTGTTGGCAAACTTTGCTGTTCTCTCAAAGCCCCTAGGAACATAGAGGTACTCTGCTATGTCCGCACAAGCCTAATTCACCTATCCTTCACCGCATGTGGTTTGATTGCTAGAATGTGATAACATATTATGCTAGGGTCTCCCTATATGAGGCACGTGTGATTTGCGCTGATATCTTGGATCTAACTACACCATAGACTCGATCCTTAGTGACCTGAGCGAGTCAATCATAATCCAGGGTCTCGTGCAACTCCATCAATCTCTACATCCACTCGCTCAAGTCCAAAATATATTTCCAATTTTATTTGTTAACTAAAATAATGGAGGTATCACTTCTGGACCAGTATACAAGTGCTTCCCTTTTTGCACGATTTTAAAAAATTTCTCAAACCTAGATGAACTATTACCTATGAGAATGGCCAAGCATAAGCTAATTCGATTCATCTAAAATTCCACAAATTTTCTTATGAATGAGAATGACAATAATGAGGATAACAATTTATCAATGTAACATCACTGCAACAATTGAATATAGCTACCATCTTTACCAACATAGCAATTTTACCGAATTTACGCACATGCATAATAGCTTGGAAACTCAACATATGTAACAATAAAAATATCAATTCAATATGGTCAAAGGGAGTGCTTTGCTTGCTCGTTGGACTCTTGGTCTTGCTACGGATCAAACTCGGATATTTTTGGAACGTTGGTATATAATCGATAAAAGCCAATAAATGGATATGAGCCAAACAAATTCAAACAGATAGAAAATTCAATTATTTCTACATATTATGAAATTTCATCATTTTAGAAAAAATTTAGAAACAAGTTTCACTCAATTTAGAGTTTATATGCAAAAGTTATGAGCATTTGAATTTAGTTCAATTGGGAAAACCTAGAAAAAGAAAAAGGGAAATATTGTGCATGAATTTTGAATTAATTTCTATATTTATTTCTAAAGGAAAGTCTAGATTTATTGCGCCATCAACTGACAAGTGGGGTTAAGTCAAAAGGTGGGTCCTACGTGTCAGCGACATATTTTAAAATTAGTTTAAATTAGAAATCTTGATTAATTAATCTATCGCTCCCACGCGTCAATGGCTCATTAGTCACAACAAGGCTTACTTAGTGCTAATCTAATTTTAACTAGTAGGCCCACATTTTAGCGAGACTAGCATAGGGGAGCTTGGCGGCGGCCATGGCCGATCTCCTTGCCGAGCTTACTGGTGGCGGAGGGATGACGGTGCGAGCTCAGGCACGAGCAAAATGGAATGGTGGGTCCAAGGCGAAGTGATGGGCAGTGACGGCAACAACGGAGGCAATCCGGTGCAGCAGTGCGGAGGCAAAAGGTGGTGAGGTCATGCGGGCGCACAATGACATCTGTGAAAACAACCATTTCATGACTAGTTGGGCACATTGGACTCGGAGGTTAAGGCAAGTCAAACACGTTGGACTCAGGGGGTTAAGGCAAAGCTAAGGGACTCTAATACAAGGCACCTGGTTTTTGTGACGTAGGATTTTGGACAATTTGAGGATAACTAGCATGGCTATGTCGAAGACCCTGTGAAACCTGACGAATAGTGGTGTCGCCAATAACAGTATGGTTAACCAAAACCTATGACACTTGAATTTGTCCAACAACACGCTTTGATCCTTGTCCACCCACCACGAAAAGTAGACATGCTCCTGTAATTCACAAAGAAATCACAAAAACAATGGAATAGCAAACTAGATCACTGCTACAGACAATGTTATCACACACGGTTTGGAATCGTCATCACAGACAGTTTTCGAACCGTCTGAGTTTATGTGTCAGTGATAATAGGTGGTTATCACAGATGGCTCCCACGTCGTCTGTGATAACTTACAATACAGACGGTTTTTATAAAAAAAACCGTCTATGATACGCGACTGTCATAGACAGTTATTTTATAAAAACCATCTGTGATACTCGATTATCACAGACAGTTTAGTGTTTGAAACCGTTTGGGATATATATATGTCGCGGACGGTTTGGAACACTGAACTGTCTATGATAGCTATTTTGACAGCGATTTTATTTGCCCTTTTTGGCTAGCCTCAGGATATGCTAGCCATACCCTCTGAAAACAATCAAGATCACGTATATAGCACAGGACAATCATTATATAAATCACATAGATGAATGAAACAACACGAGCAGATCACACACACACACATATAGAGCATGACTATCAATACACAGATCTCACAAATGAATTAAATGGAATGAATTGTTTGATTAAGCACAATTGAGTGATTTGTACAGTTGAATTCAATGTTTCAACATCTAATTATCACCATTACTGGGGTGGAACTCTCCAGCCTTATTTGTGACATCTGCTAGCAAGAATTCGGAGAGGTTTCCACAAATTTTGACGAGTTTGTCAAGATCATATGCACTATTGTCGAAGTTCACCCGCTGTCACTAGGAGCAATGTTAAGTCATTAATTAGCATGTGTGTTAATTGCAAACGAAGGAAAGATTACAATAGAGTTATGTATGGTAGAAATGAGTTTGCCAGTTAATTGCTTCTTGCACACAACTGAAGTCGTGGTTGCTCCTAAGTAGGGAATCAAGGTATATTATCTTGCTCCACTTTGGTACAATCACAATCAAAATCCAGTGAGACCTAGTCATGTGTGTCGCCATAGTGATTAATCATAAGTTCATGCTGCATATAAAGTACAAATGAAACTTGTGTGGCAACTAGTGAAGCACTTACCCTTGGCTGAAGGGTACCATGATGAACTCCTTGTCGCTGTGAGCAATCAATCCCCTCGTTTTGTAACCTTGCACAAAGGATGCATTTTCGTTGAAAGATTGCTCCTAGACTAAGTGTGGGTCGAGGAAACCCATCGATTGTCGCCGTTGCCGGACTTGTTGGATCATGTATCTATACATATGGAAAGAGTAATAACATTTATCGGTATGATGTGAATGTAGAACTTCATTGTACAACACTTACAGTGTGCAGCATCGTAGAAGTGAGGCGTCGAGTTCGTCGAGATTGAATAGTAAGAATAAGTCTTCGAATGTCACGACGAAGTAGCCCAAGTCGTGGAGGAAATGCACCTCCGTATATCTCACAATGAATCCACTATGTCGGTTTGGCTTTATGTTGGACCTCTGCATGTACTAGGTATGCAATGTATTGCAAACCAGACCAAGCCTGGGTAATTGGGTAATTGTGACTCGGGGACCAACGACACTTCTAGAATGAACTTCCATGGCTTGGGACGCGCCTTAGTTTTCTTCGCTTGAGTCTTAGAGTCTCGCTTATGATACATTTTCGGTGGCGTCTACACGGGAGCCGATGCAACAGGCTTCGAAACCGGAGCTGGAGGTGGAGCCACCGGAGTCGATGTGACAGGTCCAGGGCGATGTCCCTCTTGGGCCACTGGATGTGGAGATCGTGGCATGGACAAGTTGAGGGTGATGTCTCCCTTGGGCCACTGGATGAATGTGTGGACAACATCCCCTAATGTCGTAATCTCTTTGTTTGGGGGCTTCTCAGGGGGGACGATTTTAAAAACATCATTAATCATGTCCACCTGAACCTTTATGAAACCGGTCTCTACTTGTACACCATGCACCAACGTCCCTGACAGCCATGGATACGCCATCCTCTGCCCAACGTCAATGGGAATAGAGCCAACAAGTTTGACTCTGAGGATGCAAGGCATGGGCTCCTACATAATGATACAAGATGAGCTAATGTGTCCACCAGAGAGATCTATGTAGCATTGTAAAGAGGTACATTACCTGGATGTCATCGATAGGTAAGTTAGCATCGCTATGTTCAATAATTGGTGTGGAAGTGCAGCTACTGCGATGTTGAGAGGGACTGGGTACCGCAATAACAGGGGTGAGTTGCGATTGGTTGCGGGCTTGTCTCAATTCTTCCCTCAATGAATCTATGTTTCCTCGAAGTGACGCAGTCTGCTCTTGAAGTGAGGCTGATAGTTGTTCTTTAAGTTGAGCATGAAGCTCCTGTTTTATTTGTTCGTTGTGGTAGGCTTTGGATCTCTTTCTACTCCTATATGTCTCGGAGTTATTTGGAAAATCCGTGCCTCGAAGATACGTAAATCCCCAAAATTTGGTAGTCAATGATTGTTGCAAGAGGCAATCATGTTATTTTTGAACCCATGAAGTTCAAGAGGTTTTAACAACTATGTAGTTTAACATATCTTGCCAGGCGTTGGGACACTTCCTCAAATGCGGGGTTTTTGAAAGAGTCACCCGAAGATGTGGTTGGTGACCTCGCTCTTAACCAGTTTCGAGCGCACTTATTTGCGATCCCGGCAAAAGGCGGGGAGGCCTTCGATCGGATTGTGACCTCTCCTACATCCTCCACTGCGGGATTTTACCCGTGTACCCAGCGGTGCTGAGTCTGTGAGGGTGAGTGTTTTGTGACTGGAGAGTGTTGTGCACCGCACTTTGTTGTTCAAATTCGGTCGTTGTCTTCATCCCGCACAAAGGCCTCCCATATTTTTAGTGACACGAAAGGATACCTCGTGAAGGGCGTGAGATCCTTGGCCACGTACCCGTTGAGTCGGGTTGATTTGTACGCAGGTGGAGATCCCGGGTCGGAGCCGTCCACGCGTCATCCCCGAGGCTATCCAGGCAAGTGCATTGTAAAGCGGTGAATTCGGGTAGTGATTTCGCTTAAATTGAATGATTTGGGGTAAGTTTACCTTTACCGGGAGCATATTGAGAAAAGATGAAATAATGAATGTTAGGACATGATAAGTTGAACAGTATGAAGGAATTTGCAAGGGCATGGTAGAACAGTGGATTGGGGCGAATGATTGGTATCTTTATGTCTTCTGTGACATGTTCTACAGTGATTTATGATTTTGTGATAATCATACTTTGATGAGTGTTGCTTATGATTAAGTGTTAACAGTGGAAGCATGTTGCATTATGCATTGCACTCATACACAGACAACAGGACCTACCTCGGTGGGTACTATACCGGTATAAGATACAGACGCATCACAGACGCATTGCATTGCATTGCATGAAAACAGAACAGAACAGTGATACAGTTACGGATGCATTGTATTGCATAAAGAGTTAATAATGAACAGATACAGAGATAGTGTTGTATAGTTCACAGAGATTGGAAGTGATAACAGCAAAATGATTACAGAGATAGTGATGTGTAGTTTACAGAGATGGAATGTGGTAATAGTGAAGTAGCTACAGAAATAGTGATGTATAGCTCGCAGAAATTGGAAGTGATAATAGTAGAACAGTACCGAGATAATGAGGAATAGTTCACAGAAATGGGAAGGGATGATTGTAGAATTTTACAGAGATAGTGGGGAGTAGTTCACAAAACTGGGAAGTGATGGCGGTAGAATAGTTACAGAGATAGGGATGTACAGTCCACAGAGATGGGAAGTGATAACCGATTAGTAGTATAGGCTAAAGTGATGAGAAAGAAGTGCATGTTCGTAAGCGTAATGAACAGATCATCGAAACGTAAAGTGGTTAAAGGGAAAAGAGGTTAACTGGAAAAGTGGTTAATGAAATTGGAATGGAATATGGTCTAATGAATGAACCTGTTATTTGCTGTTTTGCTTTGTACTTGCTGAGTCGGTTGACTCAGCCTTGCTTTGTTGATGTTTTTAGGTGACCGTCGAGGACGACCTGTACGGGTGGGAGTAGCACATGGATAACTGGCACGAACCAGCAGCACTCTTGTACCACTTTTGTCAATGTACTTTAGCTTTGTTAGGCTAGAGTAATCACTAGAAATGTTATGATGTAACTGAACGCAGTATTATAAATGAATTTAATGTTGGTTTAAATTCCTCTAGTGTTAATGAAGTGGTAAGAGTTACAGAGGTGGTAACATCTTGGCCCAGAGGGTGGGCGGGGTGTTACAGCACTAGTCCAGGATCAGCTAATGCACACAGCGATAACAAAGACAAATATCATGCATAATGTAAACTTTATTTAACAGAATATGGGCCTGATGGCCAAAGTTTACATCAATGGTTCATAAACCAAAATTAAATATAAGTAGCGGAAGGAAAAACTGAACCGAAAGAAGCCCACTGAGCCTACCCACAAGCAAACGACAGTAAGACGCGGCGGAAATGGCGGAGGCGGCTGAGCGGGAGGAAGAAGAGGGAGGCGTAGGGAGGGAGAAGGGCCTGACAGGCCGGGCCCGCAGCACAGAGAGAGAGAGGGGAGAGGCACGGGCGGCTGAGATGGAGACGTATGGCGAGGAAGAAGATCAGGCTGCCGAGAGGGAGAGAGGCGGCGGACGGGTGAGATGGGAAGGGAGCCGACGTGGGCAAGATCCGAGCCACCCACATGTCGGCCGGAGGTGGAAGGCGGGGTGACTGGTCGGCTGGGATTTTGGGCCGGCGTGAGACGTGGCTCAACCTGGGTTGTCAGCCGAAGGGAAGGAGGGGAATTTTAATTTTATTTTCGATTTTGGATTTTCAAAAACACAAGGAAATTCATAAAGGCTTAGAAAAATAATAATTAATTTCAAAAAATTCCAGAAAAATTTCACAGAAGTTCCTGGAGATGTTATGGACTTATTAAAATTATTTGCAACTAAAGTTAGTATTATATTTTTATACTAAAAATACTTTTTAATTTAAAAATAGATTTTCAAATCTAGAAAAACACAGAAAAACCAAATAAAGCCAAATAATTAATTTAAATTAGGATTTTTACAGAAAATCAAAATATCATTTTATTTAATAATATTTTTAAGTTTTTATTTTAAATTACTTTTCAAATCGAGCTTTCTTTTAAAAGAAGAAATTCAGGGCAAAGCAAGAATAAAACTTAGACCACAAAATACTTATTCTTATTTTAAATTATTATTATTTTATTATTTGTTTAATAAAAACCTGGGCTGTTACAGTCCCCCACATCCTTTGGAGCATAGCGAGCGAGCTGGTTGAACTTGGTGAGATACTCATTAACAGGCATTTTCCCTTCCTTTAAGGTATGGAATTCATTTTTCTTCATCCTCATTACTCCTGCAGGGATGAAGTTGGCTTTGAAAGTTGTCTTGAATTCCATCCATGATATGGTCTCAGAGTTATTTCCAGTGGTGGCACCTTCGTGTCCCCTAGTGGATAGATAGTTTTCCCACCAAGCTGCTGCGGCTCCCTGGAGCTGGTGAGCGGCGAAGACCACTCGGTCTTCCTCTGTACACTTGGCTAGGCGGAGCTTTCTCTCGGTGTCTCTAAGCTAGTCCTCAGCTTCGAGAGGTTCGTCTGCCAAGGCGAAGGTGAGGAGTCGGGTCCTTAGGAAGTCAGCCAGGTCGGAACTATGGCTGCTGGTGTTGACCTGCTGTCCGGCATATATAGCTTGTAGAAGTTGTGTTTGTTGTGCCATGACTTGCGCCATGATAGGGTTGACCGGCGGGGGTGGAAGATTTGACTCCTTGATTTGGGCCTCTCCCCGACCTGCAGGCTGTGCTTCTTGATTGGCATCTACTTCAGCCTAAACATTGAGGTTAGCACTAGCCTGGACTCGTGTAACTCTCTAACTGGCCATCTGCAGTTGTCGCTTCGTAATTTAGACGCTAGTACTAGATAAGTGGGAAAGTATCAACCCATAACAGTTATATAAAAACCAATCGAATAAGATAAATGACAAAACAATTTTTCAACACAAGGCCTGATCATGGCCATACATTAGTCATAGGTAATAAGTTCACATAGCTTAGCTCACATAGCCCTCAGGCTAAGCTGAACTCTATGGTTACAACATAATACTTAAGGTCCATAACATTCACGTCTACCATGCTAGGGAATTGACATACCTTACTACTACTACAGGGGTTAGTGCTGGCTAGCATCGTACATCATCTAGCAAGCACTACACTAAACTACCTACTCCATCAAACTAGCTCTGGGGCATGAGGGGCTGTAATCCGATGACTGAGAACAGGAACGGCTGCCACTGACTCTGATGAGTCGGAGTAGGAGCGAGAGTGGCTGCGGCCACGACGAGTCCCCCCCAAACGGATGGCTGACTGGGGTCTCGGGGGTCACACGCTGTTGCGCGTGGTGAGTCTCGTGCAGGGCCCGCTAGTCCATAGCTGGGGTGGGGCATGAGTCGTGGTAGCAGCTGTGGCCTGCTGTAGCTGGGCGAGAGCGGTGGCCTTCTCCTCCTCTCCCTCTGCCAATCCCTTCTCGCACTTGGCAAGCTTCTCCTGAAGGGTCTCCACCTTACTATAGCTAGTGAGTAGGTGCTGTCGAAGCTCAGAGATCTCCTCGAGTGTGGCGGTGTAAGCTGTCCCCATGGCGCGGGTGAGGTGCACCTGATGCATAAGCATCGGGTTGTCTTCCGCCATTGGCATGAAGGTCTCGTTGTATCTGTCTCCCTCCTGGCGGGAAGGATAGTAGCAGAACGGTGACTGCCATAGTGGGGGCCCGTATATGTCGCATAGCCTGGCTGCGGCTAAGCGAGTTGCGTCCTGGAGAGCTGTCGCCAGGGTGCTCCTCTGGTGCAAAGTCCTGAAGATAAGGGGCGGATCCTTTTCATCTATGGCATAGATGAAAACATCCATAATCCATGACTCCCCTGCTCGCACAGTGGCCTTACGCCCTCGGTAGATGGGTTGGTCCTTATAGCCCAAATAGTGTAGGAGTTTGCGCAAAAATGCTCGCAAACTCTCCCTTCTGCAGTCTGTGAGCAAGGTAGTCCCAAGGTCCCTCAGCTGCTCCTCCCGACATTTGTAAATTAAAACACTAGTGTTAGTATATTTTCAAAAATACCAATGAAAGATGGATGAGATTAGATCTAGGAAGGATAAGAAAGGAAGTAATACACTATATTTTTAGAAACTCCATTTTTTTTATAAATTTTCAAAGTTGTATTCCTAGGCCCTTTCTAATGACCATCCTAAGGCTTTTACCCTACAATCGTATGCTATAATACTAGCTTTGTCGGACCCGGATTTTTCAATCCAAAATCCCCTGTGATTCACTGTACTATTCCCTAGATCAGTAGATAGTGCACATAGGTTCATTGCTATACAAATTCATACATCGCAGAAACCATAAAATTACAGATCAGAGTTTAAATTACACCACTTCGAGCGACAGTTTACAAAAGGGCCAAACAGGCCAAATGTCTTCATTACAAAATAAGCAGAAGCAAAAGCAGAAGTAAGACCATAATCCACAGGTAAGCGACTGAGGATAAATGTGTGCAACATATACTATCTAATCCTAAGTAGTATATGTGCACACAATCTCCATTTAGTCTACTTGTCTAGGACCCAAAATCGAAGAAACTGCCCTAATTTCCTTCGTTGTTTCCTTCATCCGCAGCAGGGGCATCTTTATAAGCGTAGTGGTCTTGGGTTCCTATTTCTAATTTTGGTAATGCGAGTGTGAGCACAATTGCACCATGCTCCGCGAGCTAATACACAGGGTGCAATAAATAACATGCGTGGCTTATCAAGAAAACGCTCTGGTTATTTTATTTGTTATAAATTGCTTTTAAATATACTACATAGAAAATTCCCTAAGACCTAGCTGTTTGAACTTAAATCATAATGTGTGAAGTAAGGCAATAATAATAGTGATCCAGATGCCATCCACTGTTACATGGCCTCTGCACCATCTGCTAATCTTTTAGCATTATAACCGCTTACATTATCACTAGGATGACACCCTGGGCAACACAAATCAGGGTTTCCACCACCCTCAACTTTTCCAATTCCACCTACAAAGTTTATCGAAATAGAACTATATCTAGTTAAGTTCCCATGTCCGCTCTTGATCGTAGGCATGGCTATTCAAATAGTTTTGACTCTTTAGAGTTTACACACTTTACCCACAAGAGACAACCCGCTCATTGCCCCACACGACATCATAGTAATTGTTCAAAATACCTCGCCCCTTCCATCATCTCACCCATATGGGCTTCTCCTGCTTGCGGCAGGTCCCATAAGTTGTGCGGCCTGTTCTACCCCTATGCCGTTAGCAGCTGGCTACCCACATTGACTAGCACGTGCGGTAAACTTCACCCTCAACGAGTGTTCCATTCAAGTCGTTACACAGACAGCCAGTTGCACTACCTCACCTCCTCCACCGATGTGATGACTTTCAGGGTTCAGTAAATCTACTAAGCCAAGTTGTATTTTACAAACTTGTGGTTTTACTTGTTTTACAGAGGAGTTCATGATAAGATTCAATCCTTAGGGTTATCTAGGTGGTTCTACCACTAACCACACTCTCGTGCACCACTGCACCGTACCCCGAACCATCCGCCCAGGTAGCTAAACAATTTGAGATTTTTGGGACCATAAAATGACCTTACCAAAATATGCCAGTCATTACCACCATGACTTCCCAAAACAGTTTCTCATAATTGAAAGTGATGTTTTGAGGCATTTTTGGTACCCCTGAATATCTAAGCAATACTAAGCATGGCAATAGTTGCAGACTTATTTTGGAAAGTTCTAAAATTATAGTTTTCGCTAGGGTGACAAGGCTTAGATATTCAAGGGTGTCAAATGAGGGTAATACTAATAAGTTCATTAATGGTTATATAACTAGCAGCTTGAAATCAAACATAAATTGGCACATAAAATAACAACATGCAATTTGATAATTTAAAACAGAATTAATTTGCATAAATGTAGGTTCAACATGATTAAAGTATTGACTCATCTTGGTCACAGTTGGATTGGTCTTGCTCATCGAGCGTTGCTTCGGCTTTGGTTTCTTCCTCATGGGCTTCGTACACTATTTTTACGTTGCGCAAAAATTTAGATAAAAAATAGCAAACCAAATAAATTCTCACAAATATTCAAATGAGCTTTAAAAATTATGGTTTCAGTTCCATAGGATAGAGGTTGAATTTAGATAAATTTAGAAATTTGTTTCACTCAATTTGGAATTAAAATGAATAAGTTATGCCCTTTTAAAGTTCTCAGTTTAACTAAATCCGAAAAATAAATATAATCTGATAGGTGGGACCCACAGCAGGTTTTTAAATTTTTCTTTTATTTTTATTTCCTTTCCTCTATGTCAATGACAGGTGGGGCCAGTTCGGTCTTAATTAAAGGGCATGGCCCACATGTCAGTGATTCATTATTTTAACTACCAATCATTGGCCCTAACTTCTGTCTTAGTGGTAATTAATGACTATCTTACCCGGGTTAATTACGCAGCTACTGTACATCCTCTTCCTCCGTACGAGGGACAGCGAGCTCGCCGCCGGCGGAGGAAGCAGCGGCCAGACATGAGCATCCCCAAAATGGGTTGCTCACGCCCGCGCCTACCCGTAAGCGTGGTCTCGCCGGCCAATTTGGCCGGAGCGGTGGCCGGTGACAATCGGAGGCGGCGGCAGAACAGGGGAAAAGCGGGCGCAACAGCACATAGTGCTAAAGTCTAATTGTGGGCTAGGGAAGCATATCGGAAGAGTTAGGAGGCTACCTCGAGGGTCAGAGAAGCCTAGGGAAGGCGGTGGTGGGCTGGCGACGTTTGACGGTGAAGGGCGGAGGAGGCGCTCATTGCGGGTGAAGCAGAGGCGACAGGAGGTCCTACAAAGGTGGAGAACGGCGTCGCTGTGCTCCGGGGGTGCTTCGGTGAGGAAGAATCAGACCACGGTGGCACCGAGCAGCGGATTGCTCACTGACCAGAATTGGGGACGAAGGCTATGCCAGCGAGCTACAGCGCACTGGAGACCAATTCGTGGAGGTGGAAGACAGAGTGGAGTGTGGCGGTGCGAATGGTGGTCCGTACGGGGTTTTATAGCCGGTGGGGAGGGCTGGCGACAGGCGGGCGACCGTTTGGTCGCGTCCGTGTCAAGCAATGGCAATGCTGCAACGCCTGTGATGGAATTGAGGGCGGATTTGAGTGTGACATCACAGTGCAGAGGTAGTTTGCTTTACACCACGTAGGCTGGGGCAGACGCGACGGGGCGGGGAACTGTGGGCGGCAGCGCGGATACTGTGGGCGGTGGCGCGGTTACTGTGGGCGACGGCGTTCCTCCTGAAGTGCTTACTGGGGCGACACAATGGGTCAGCCAGCTGTGGGCCGGGCGGTGGAGTCTGTGGGCGGTGGCGCTCGACAGGCTCACGGGGCGCGAAGAGCGGCGACAGCGGGGCTTCGACTTTGCCGATGTGTAGGGAGGGAGAAGAAGGAGAAATGGGCCGGCCAGCTTGGCTAGGCCGAAAACATTTTATTTATTTATTTACATATACTCATGTATATATATATATATATATATATGTATTTATTTTCATATTTCATATTTTTGTTCATTTGCTTACTTACACATTTTTCTACTTTTATTTCTTTATTGCTAAACTCATCTTTGTATTTATTTAGTATTGTTCATATATATATATATTTGATTCATTTACCTTTGTTTATTGTTATTATTATTACTAAGCCCAAGGTGAAATTTTAAATTTTTTATTCAAGTTACACCTCTCCCTTTTGATGGATCATCTTTTCAGATTCGATTTTTAAAATATAAATTCCTATTATTTTCATATTTCCTTCTTGGCTTTCTATTTGTTTTATTTTTCATAAATTTCTTCAATTATTGGAACCTCAACTAAAAATCAAGGAAAATCCATTAAAATCCAAATATCAAGAAAATATATTTCAAAATAATTCAAGGGCTACATGATTCCAAATTCAAATTTTTGGGATGTTAAAGCCATGTAGCCGATGCAGAATTCAATGACCTCTTCTTTTGTATAACCTTTGATGAAGCTACCCTCTGGTCAAAATCGATTGCGTACGTAGGACTTAAGAATTCCCATGTATCTCTCGAATGGGTACATATGATGTAGAAACACGGGGCCACATATCTTTATCTCTTTCACAAGGTGGACAATGAAATGGACCATGATATCAAAAAATGGAGGGAAATACATCTCTAGATGACATAGAGTTGTCACCACCTCGGTCTGCAAAGCATTTAGTCCATCGGGATCAATGATCTACTGAGCAATTGCGTTAAAGAAATAACATAGTCTTATGATTGTCACTCGAATCTTGTTCGGCAAAATACTTCTAATTGCAACAGGTAGCATTTGTGCCATTAGCACATGACAGTCATGAGACTTCATGCCAATTAATTTCAAATGTTCATAGCGACCAAGTCACGCCTTGCGTCGACACCATCCTTTGCTTTATCAGCAATATATAGTAAGAGACCAATCAAACTGTCACATACATTCTTCTCTACATGCATGACATCGATGCAATTGCGAACTTCTAAGTGCTCCCAATAAGGCAATTCTCAAAATATTGACCTCTTCTTCCACATGTTCTTCCGATAGGTCTTCAATTTACGTTCCTTTCCAAGCACAACCTCGACATACTTGACCATATCACACCTCTTTCCCGCTAAAAGGCCTTGGTACTGAGTCATCATCTTTTTTTCGTCAAATTGTTTCTTAATCTTGCGGTATGGGTGATACTTTGGAAGGAACCTACAGTGACGCACAAAATCACGGGCCAGGTGCTATGTCGGCTGCTCATATTACCAAAATGATTCATTCCATCTGTACTCAAACCAAAACTTATATTCCTCGGTTCCACACTGAAATCTACAAACATCCTATCGAAGTTCTTGTGCGAGTTGTTCAACCACACACTCTCGGTATAATTTAAGCAGTGCGGACAGGCTTTGTGTGGGACCCGGAGTAGAAACTTCCGGACCCCCCTATGCATTACAGTACTAGTCCCAGATCAATGCTAGTACACACAGATAACCAGAAAAAACGGTACATTGTCATCCACGATTTATTACAATAATAACTTAAGTTTTACATTGGTCATTGCCTTACAAAGGTTCACAGAACCTTAAAACGAAAATAAACACAGCGGAAGCAAAAAGTAAATTAATCGACCCATCAATCGCCACGTGCAATTGGTGGGAAACGAGTCCTAAGCATTCGGGAAGAATCCACCGCATCCACACTCGGCACAGAAGTCGTATTCTCCAGCTTGAGCTTCTTCATTCTCTGCTAATGTATTTGTAGAGCAACATGTGAGTACAAAATTGTACTCTGCAAGTCTTGGGAAAGATGCATAGATGCAAGGCTTCACAAAGGAAGGCTATATGGTTCTTTTGCAAAAATCAGCATTTTATTTCAAATCTACATAATTACTTCAAAGGCCATTTGATAAACATCTTGTTTTTCATAAATGAAATTAGATAAATAACTTAGTGAAGGTTAAACCACCAACACTAAAATCTCAGGCTATCTGCCAACTTTCAAAACTCAAAGTTAAACCACGATCTAGTTACACCACCAAATTTAAATCACGAGAGTTACACCACTCCGAGTTTGACAAACCATTTTATTTTGAAATCAAAATCAAACTTCTACCATGTGAATGCATTCCTTGTTCGCCCTTGACCGTGGGCACGGCTATTCGAATAGTTTTTACTCTGCGAGTTTGTACACTTTACCCACAAGAGATAAATTATCTTAATAGTCAACATGCTTCCTTTGGCATGAGACCCGGATAAAATATCACAAAGCCTTTCACCTACTCCAGTATAGCTAGATACCACCCGCTAAGGTTTCACCACAACTCGAATCCACAGTGGAGCCCCTCTTGCGCCGTATGAGTACGATGAAACCTGCCCTCACTATGAGTAACCAGACACCTGGCACTCAATACACCACTGGTGATATCTAAACTACACCTTTATAGGTTAGTTAGCTAGGTCGTACCCATATAGACTTGTGGTTGCACTGTTTTGCTCGGTTTGGACAAACACAAGCGTCGGTCCTTAAGCGACTGGGGTGGCTCATTCACAATCAAAATTCTCGTGCTAAACCCGCACTAACCAAGCCTTCCATCCACCTCGTCAACTTTTCCCTTTGAACTTCATTTTTATTTTCAAATTAACAGTGGTAACATCCATTATCACTTTTCAAACAAATCAATTAACAATGATAACATCCATTACCAATGTTCAAACAAACCATTGATCAAAACATTTAGCAAACATGCTTCTCATTTGAACATTTCATATTGATTCGCTAAACTAAGCATTTGCTAGTATAAATTTAACAAATGTAATACTAACTCATTATTGAGTCAAAGGGATATCCTAAGTTGACAATGGTACAAGGTAAACGATTTTCAATGGGAGGTATAACAAATGGAACATTTAACTAAATTTTTCTAAAATCAAGTTATCCACTTTTACAACATAAGCATGCAATAATTTAAAATAACTACACAAAACATTTTGTAAATTATAGGAGCAAGATGGTCAAAGGAGACTTGCCTTCCTGTGCTGGGTTGTTATCTTCTTGAGCTTGATCCTGAATATCTTCGGACAAATCGGTCTCTACATGTAAATCGAGAAAACCAAATAAATAAAATAAAATAAAAAAAATTCAAAAATTGAAAATAAATATACCAAATGAAAGATTGGAATTTTAGATGAATTTAGAAATTTGAATGGATCAATTTGGATTTAAAATGAGAAAGTTATGGCTTCCAGAAGATTAAATAGGAGGGAAAAAGGAAAAATCGGGTTTCGGGAATTATTTTTGTACTGAAAAATACTATTTATGACGTCATCAATTTTCGAATTTTCTGAGCGGGAAATATTATTTGAATGACGGGTGGGTCCGGTCTACCGTGAACCGGATCCACGGACCACGGGGTTCGCCGACGTGGCACACCGGCCACATGGCGCCATGCGGGCGCGAGGTGGCGGCCACGTGGCCGTCCACGCGGGCACAACCGGCCACGCGGGCGCACGCGCAGCCGCACGGGAGGATGGCCGGCCGGCGGCCTTGCCGGCGGTCGGCGGCCGGCGGGAGGGCGGCGAACGGCGGCGGCGGATGAGGAGAGGCGGCGGCGCTTACCGGCGGCGGCGACGGAAGGCGGGGCGGTCGGCGGGCGCAAGGAGGAGGTGGCGGCGGGGTGGTGCGGGATGGCCGGTGAGGGGCGGCCGAGCGGCGGCGCACGGCGGCGGGGTGGTGGCCGAAAGAGAGGAGTAGGAGCCGGCCGAAATGGAGGAAGAAAGGGGAAGGAATGGGGAGGGAGGCCAATTTATAGATGGAAAAGAGAGATGAAGAGCCGGCGGTTTAGAGATGATTAAAGGGAGGAGACGGCCGGCCGTGAGTGGGGATTGATGAGGGCAATCAATTGCACGCGTTAGCTTGGAGTTTAATTGAGAGAAACGGCCGAAATTAAAGCTTCATTTTCGGTTTAATGGAGGTGGAGAGAGAGGGTGGGAGGAGGAAGAAGGTGAGGTTGAAGATGGATATGACATGTGGGTCCCATGTGTAATAGAGAGGAGAGGAAGTGAAGGGGTACGGGCCGTCAGATTCGCGACACGTGGCAAGTGAATGGATAAGAGGCTTTGGATTTTATGAAGGGGTAAGTTGTGGTGGATGGCTAGGATTAAAACGTGGAGAGAGGTGGATTTCATCTGAGGGCGACACGTGGCGGCTAGGGATATATTGATTTTTATTTTCGGATTTAATTTCAGGAATTACTAGAAACTTTATTAATACTTCGAAAAATAATATTTAATGTTTAAAAATTCCAGAAAAATCATAGAATATTCCTGGAAGTATTTTAGACTTTAATAAAAATATTTTTAATCTCAGATTTGAATTTAATAACTTTATAAAATACTTTTTAACTTTGAAAATTGATTTTAATTTCCAGAAAATTCTCAAAAATTAATTAAAAATTTAGGGAAGGCTAGGAAAAATAAAATAAATTCTTTTTGGCTTTAATAAAATATTAAAATATATTTTCTTGCTTTAAATTTTTAAATAAAATCCAGATAAATCCAAATAAGACTCAAATACATTAAAATAATTAATTTAAAATTAAAATTTTTCAGAAAGCGAAAATTTGGGATGTGACACTTTGGCTCCTTTTGTGCTCAACCCTGACAGGTTACTAAGGGTAGAAAAATCATTAATGGTGTAGAACAAAATAGCGCGTAGAGTGAAGTTCTATCGTTTGTTCGCATCCCATACATGTACCCCTTCGTTCCACAGTATTGCAAGATCTTCCACCAATGGTGCTACGTACATATCAATATTGTTCCCAGGTTGCTTCGGCCCTTGGATAAGTAGTGACATCAAAATATACTTTCGCTTCATACACAACCAAGGAGGAATGTTGTACATGCACAGAGTCACGGGCCAGGTGCTATGTCGGCTGCGCATATTACCAAAAGGATTCATTCCATTTGTACTCAAACCAAACCTTATATTCCTCGGTTCCACACTGAAATCTACAAACATCCTATCGAAGTTCTTGCACTAGGCAGAATCAGCAACGTGTCTTATCATTCCGTCTTTCTTACGCTGCTCCCAGTGCCAACGCATCAATCTTGCATCCTTGCGGTTTGCAAATAAACGCTTCAAACAGGGAATTGTAGAAGATACTACAACACCTTAGCTGGAGGTCCTTGCTTCACCTTGATGCCCTTCCCATCATTGGAGTCATTTTTACACTTGTATCGGGATGCTTTGCACACCGGACAAATATGTAAGCTAGCATACTCTTTACGGTACATGATACAATTATTCAGACATGCATGTATTCTTTCTACTTCCATTCCCAATGGACAAAAAATCTTTTTGGCTTGGTAGGTGGTTCTCGTCAACACATTTCCCTTTGGAAGCTTGTCCGCTAGGACACCTAACAATGCCGTGAAACTCTTGTCAAACCAACTATTGCTTTCCTTCAATTTTGGCAGTTCTAGAACTGATGACAACCTCGTGTATTGCGGCTTGCAGCCCGGAAACAAAGGTTTCTCCGAGTCCTCTATCAAGCCCTTGAATTTACCAAACTCTCCTTCACTATAGTTCCCCTCTGCATCACGTAGCATCTAATCTAGATTGTCATCCTACGACCTATCCTCACAATCGAAAGCACAGTCCACAACCGGTATATCGTTGTCTCCCTTGACGATGTCATAACTATCTTGTTGTGTACTCTTGTCTTTATCGTGACTAGTCCAACATTGTACCCCTTTTTGAAACCCCTTCGAATCAAGTGAGCTTTGATTTGTGCTATGTTGCTAAACATCTTTAAATTATCACAATCAATGCATGGACAATACATATATTCCATCCCCTTCTTCAATATATCTAGCTCGTCCGCTCTTCTAAAAGTAGACACGCCATTAATGTACTCTTCACTCACACGGTTCTTAATGTACATCCAGCTTAAGTCCATCTACGCTACGCATGTAACAAATGAGTGTCAAAAACGATTATTAGCGCTACCATATAGCAAATCAGACTAGCTATACTTACACATGACATCTATATATATTACGTAGGTAGCTGGCTAGCCACGTATTCATGACATAATAATGTTAAGCAAGAATATATTGAAGTGAACTATGAGTACTTAACTATTCTCTGAATTTGAGCAAACTAATATTATTTTTCTAAACCTAGCTAGTTAGATCTAAACAAAAACACATATATATATATATATATATATATATATATATATATATATATATATATATATATATATATATATATATATATATATATATATATATATATATATATATATATATATATATATATATATATATATATATATCATCTCTTTCAATAACAAAAGCATGCATATAAGTTATTAGAAGCAATTGAGTACTAACCTCTTATCACTAAGAAGACGGCGATATGTTTTCACTGAACTCCCTAAAGTTGGCCGCCTCACTCCACCGATACAGCGCAATGAAGACAGATCTGTGTCGAGAACATGTACGCCTAGTATTTAATACCATAGATTATCCCAGACGGTTCCAACCACAAACGGTCTGTGATACCAATATATCACAAGCGATTCATATTAATAAATGTCTGTGATAATTCACAGACAGTTATTAATACGGACCGTCTATGATGTCCGTAATATCACAGACAGTTTGTTATAAGAACTGTCTGTCATGTCCAGAATATCAGAGACAGTTTTTTATATGAACTGTTTATGATATTCGCAACTTTCACAGATGGTTCTTAACACGAACCGTCTGTGATGTCTCACTTATCACAGACGGTTCACCGTCTGTAAAAATATCACAGGCGGTTGCTACTATAAACCATCAGCGATAGTTTAAGCATAGACGGTTCCAGATGAACCGTCTGTGATGTAGCCGTCCAGTATAACCTCTTTTGTAGTAGTCGATAGAACACCCAATTCTTGCAGGGGCAATGTTTGCATGGCTATGTTCAAGAACTCGTGAAACCTGACAAATAGTGGTGTTGCCAATAACAGTATGGTTAACCCAAACCTATGACACTTGAATTCGTCCAACAACACGCTTTGATCCTTGTCCACCCACCACGGAAAGAAGTAGACGTGCTCTTGTAATTCACAAAGAAATCACAAAAACAATGGAATAGCAAAATAGATAGAACACCCAATTCTTGCAGGGGCAATGTTTGCTCATACCTTAGAATCAAGAATATGATTAATCTAAAAATATGGCATCCAATTTTGTACATGGGGCAGACCCCTTGTCTATATAACACTCTAAGACATTTAACAAGACTTGGACTTGAATATGAACACAAAATGAAAAGATATATTTTTAGCTGCCACTTTGTTTTCGAGATAGCAGTCGATCCATGGGTTTTTTAAAACTAGGGCCTCATCCATTGCGTTGGCTTCAGAATAAGCTTTCCAACAAGTACAAGTGCACTCAAATTGGACTCTTTTTGTGAAAGTTATGAACTTTTATTTTAGGCCTGCTGGGTATTCAGAACTGAGTCCGAATTGATTTTTGAGTTGAATCTAAATTTGAATATGGTTGGGCTTGATATGGATCCGAATTGGATTTAGAAATCTTATCCAAAACTTGGGCTTTGTTTTGGTGGGTCTCTCTTATTTTCCTTCCTCTCTTCCTTCTCCTTTTCTTCCTCTATTTCTATGCATGTGCTCGCTTGGCCTGTTCGCTCTCGCTCCCACGTGAACACATGAACCTGCATCGCATGATCCTCTTTGCTGCATGAGTGCCTCTTTGCATTGTATGTACTTCATGCATGTCTTTGTGGCATAGAGTTAACCAACCATAGAGTTAACCAAGATACGCATCTAGTAGCATCAACATAAACCATAAGGAGTTAAAGAAAAACCATTGATACTCTAATTATTACAAGGATTGTCTAAACTGAGTATAATTATAGATTAATGATCTCTAAGAGAATAAAGAATTATAAGTGTGCAAAACCACATGTGTTACTTTCATCCATGCATACCGCCTTCACGTTTACCTATAAACATTAACAAAGCAAGAGTGAGTTCATGACTCAGCAAGTACAAAACAGAATAATAGGCAAGACGTCATCTTATTAACAATTCATATTCATTTAACAACAGCTCAATTCTCCACATTCTCATTATCAACAATTTCTAGTTACAAGTCCCGTTGTCTCATTCATCTTTTCATGAAGGCAATGCAATGCATGTGCACATATCTCATCTCTTCTTTGCTTATACCGTTATAGCTGAGTGTTCACCCGTCGATGATGCACCCTTGTCCTATCCTCTGTCATACAGTGTCTCTCCATTCCCATGGAGTGCCTATCGAAGTAGGCCTTTTCTCACTCACGCTAGATCATATATTTCTATCATAAATGTTCATATGCAACGCAATGCAATGAATAAGTGATATAACCATTGCTCTTACATAATTCTCATCACCATCACTTACATCTTAACATAAACATGAAAGCAATACAATACTAGTATTGGCATGTGAGTACAATCAAGGCAAATCTTCATATTATCACTATTTTAAGCGCTCAGATACTATTTTACTAAGCACTTGCCTTTTTCACAATTGCGACGATCGGAATAATTTGAAGGTGACAAGACACCCAATGCTACTCCTTCTACCATAAATAATCACTCTCTATACATGCGAAATCAACAATGCTCCTACACGTTTCCTAAATCCACCACTTCCCTCCTTTACTAGACAATCAAACCCGCTGTCCTGGTATGAAAATTACTATAACTTTCAATTCCCATATTGAAATATATCAAACCATACAAGTTCTGGAATCTATACAAAATCTCCTACAACTTCCTAGTTAATCACAGGTCCAAATTAAATTATCTTAATCCCCATTTTTAACCCAGAATACAGATCTGTCATCTTCTGGACAACATAATAAATAATTTAATACCTTTTAGTTTACCACAGCAAACCTATTAAACCATTACATTTTAGAATCTACAGGAAATTTTCTACCATTGTCTAGTTATTCCTAAAATTTACTTCTGCCATAACCTAGTCTAATTAATGTTTTTCCACATTGCGTCAAAGAAGAACCCGATCTTGGACACCAGCCTCCTAAAATTCATAACTCCTAATCTAGTTATCTAAAAATTGTGTTCTTATACTTTCTGGAAACCTTAAGAAATTACCTAAAATAAGTAGTGACATAATGCTTCTCTGGATATCTTTTCCAACAAGTGCATGCATATATTCAACTCCATGGTGCCTTGTGTTACTTTCTTGCCTTGGACACTACGGAACTTTAGGTCACATTCGAGTTGGTCCACCTATTTGAAACAATTTTTTGGATTTGTACTTTCATAGAATGGGAAATACAAGTCGCTAGAGTCGCACTATGAGAAATGAAATGTTGAATATCCTACCATTGTTAGTATAGCAAAAATAGCAAAGAACGTGTGGAATTATATGAAATCACTCAACCTTGCTCTCTCAATTGCCTACCAATAGCTCTATGATTTTCCTTATAATGCAAACACATACCTTAGCGTAAGTAGACGAATTAAAGATGATTGTGAAGCGAATTCAAGACCCAAGTGCTGCAACTCACCAAAATCTTACATGGAGCTTGGAAATAGGGTTAGTGTATATCCTATCATAATATGAAATTCTAGTTATTGTCAAACTAGGTAACAATCCAAACTAGAATTCAATGCCTACTTGCTGATCTAAAAGATATAAGAGGTGTTTAGGACAACAACTCACACAAAAAGATATAATGAAACATGATGCAAGCAAAGGAATGACCTAACAAGATATAAGTGAATAATAATAGCTCGCATTGCACAAGTTATTGAGTGACGCTACCCATTTGCTCAAATACGATAAAGGGCACGAGACTGCTCAAAATCAACACAAGTGCACAATCTAAAATTTAGAGACAAAAGGGTGTAATAAAGCACAAATTTCGTCCACTTTCTTTTCTTTTTCTCTTTTGTTTTGTTTCTTTTATATGCACTCTTTGCTTCTTTCTGTTTATGAGGCCACACAGTTTTTTTATTTCCTGTCCAAAACAAGACAACACCCAAAAGAAGATTGCTTCCAAATTTATGCACGAAACAAGATATGAGTAGCCCAAAAGCAATATCAAATAGCTAGTCTTAATATGTGAAGTTTTCCAAACAAATATGCCTCTTGAGGATCTGCACATTCATAGCAGAAAAGAGATATATACGAAAAGAATGAGATGCTGGGTTTTTTTAAAGGAGAAGTCATTCCTTGGACTGAGTGGTATGAGGAGTTAGATTCAATCTCGTACTATGATATAATGCTCGTGGGGGCGAGATGGCCCAAAAACCAGCAAACCCTAGCCGGCAATTGATGCTTTCGCGCGCCATTACTCCAGCGTGAGTTGTGTCGCGTGAGTGGCCTGTCCAGCCGGCGCATCTGCCCAGCGTCGGTCATGTTCCCACGCTTGTGGTTGTTTGCCTGCCGGTCGGCTGCTATCGCCGAGTGCATGTGTCCGTTTGCCGCACTTGAGCCTACCGCTTGCCAATGCATTACAAGCACTCACCATCGCCAGGCTGCAAGCTGCACGTCACCATCCCTACGCTAAGTCGCCTGTGCTCACACTACCACAGAAATAATCAACATAGATGGGTTCTAAACTGTCATCACAGACGATTTTCTGAACCATCTGAATTTTTGTGTCTATGACAACAAGCGGTTATGTCAGACGATTTGTGAGCCATCTGTAATAAATCACAGCACAGACAGTTTATATAAAGAACCAACTGTGAACGCTACTATCGTAGACGGCTTCTACCAAAAACAGTTAATGATATGTTGGCAATCACAAGCGGTTCCCAATAAAAATTGTCTGTGATGTTTGTAATTATCACAGATAATTTTTGGCCATAAAAAACTGTTCTATGTACTAACCGACCGTAAAGAACCACCTCTTGATTCCGGGAAACAATAGAACTTCATTTTATAATTTTTTTCTTCCACAAGCAGGAACTTGGGAGCAGTGGCGGAGGACGGGAAAAAAATGAGGTGGGGCGGATCGAAAGCAATGCTATTCAAGCTATAATACTAATAAGATCCATCAACAATAATCCAAGTGCAAAGATGTTTAATAATGCAAGACATTCAAGCTATAAATTGACCTATAAATTTGCAAAATGTAAATTGGCAAATGGAAACTGCATATCAATTATCAAATATCAATGACACTCCTAATATATGCCTCACCTCTCTGTGATTTTCCCCTTCTATCCATTGCACTCTCTTATCCATTTTCACTTTCACCTCCTAATTACAGTCATAACCAGCCGCGCCAAAGCATCAAATAATCGGAAAGCTAGCTAAGCCAGCTCCTCTCATCTACAGGCAGCGCATGCATGAGACCTTACGAACACCTCGGATTCGAGCCGTGGAGGGCTTGACTTGGATCGGAAGCAATGGATCATTGGATCGACGACATGATGGCCACCTCCCTACGTTTACACGAGAGCAGCTAGCGATCGGGCAGTTCTTTCCATGGCATCGATGCCCCCCTGGCCGACATGTCGTGGCCGGCGGCGCTTTCTTGCCTGGGGTTAATTAACACGCCGTTTTACGCTTTGAACCACCGGCCTTAGCAAGCATGCATTCCGTTTTCATCAGAGGCTAATTGCATGCTTTCTGTTGTTTAATTTTAGTTAGCTTTCTTTGAGTTTCGTTTTCATCTGGCAATCACGGTAATCGATTAGAATAGGTGACGAGTGAGAGTAAGTACTTCTTGTTTTGTCTGAAGATTGTGTTGTGTGAATCGATCGCAGTCGCCACGGATGTGTATCATTCTGCTGCTGAGTCCATCTATGCCTGGACGGTTGTTTGAGTCGCAAGCAAACTGACCGCACGCCTGAAACTGATGCTTCGCTGCAAAAAATAAGGTCTGGCCCAAGCCTGGGCTTGCCCTATCGGGTCCTCCGCCTATGCTTGGGAGTGTACATATGTTGCTCTTACACTGGTACACAATGCGTGGCAAAGTATCAACTTCGTCGACTCTCCTATATGCAAATTACCTATGCTATTATTACGCACGGACCACGGAGATGGCAAGAGTGGTTTCCGGTATGCTCGGTGTCCCATTTGAGGGTCCTAGTTCCACTAGTACACTCATTTCCTCTACCTTCTGCACACACAAAACCACTTACTCACTAATGCACACCCTAATCAAAAATCCACGGCACAAACACAACAAGGAAGAACACACCCCCTATTTGGATTACGATAGCTTCATGAGCGATTTTCTGGCAGAGAGTGCTTGCTTGACGCGCTGTGGTGCCATAGCCCAAACTCCGTCTTCATGTCATTCTCCTACCAGCGGCAGTAGTTGTGTTGGTTTTGGAGTGAAATTGGAGGAAGGGGCGACAGGTGAGGGGAGACTGATGCTTGCCATTCGATGCAGAGACAATGGACGGGTGGGATCGGGATCTTCAGAGAAATGCCACGGATCGGTGACGTGGCAAGGTGAGACTGAAATTTCATACATAATTACCACAGACGGTTGTCACCCCTCACTCCTACCACCACCAATTTTAACCATCAACTATACTTTGCCAACGGCTAAGCATTATGGCTAACCGTCAATATAAATTTAGCTATAAATTTTAGCAACACAGTAATCAACATGATGAGCTTAAAATGAACCAAACCATCACTAAAACGAACCAACCATAGAGTTAATGTAACACCCCAGCCAAACAATGACCTGGAATGCTACTAAACTAACAACATATGAAGGAAGAACCTATATTCACCTTACAAAATTTCGGCAGAACCTCCTTTGTTTAATGAGTAAATCAAAGGTTTCAACATGCATAGACAAATGATCTGAATAATAGTAAACAATAAATATCCAATTCTAAACAACTGAATTATGTTTGCCATCACAATCGTAACCACAACACTTCAATAAAGAACGTAAGCAATGTAAAAGTTCAAAACCTTTATTACATTCTAAACATGGTAATCTTTAATCAGTTGCCACTTAAGCTATTCAACAAATAATGTTTAAGGTTCTTTATTTCTTCCAAGGTGAATGGACCATGCAAGTACAACAAAGCTAATCCATCTTTATCCCCATGCATGCCGGTCTCATGAAGGTACCTAAAAAAAACATCCAACATCAAGCGTGAGTCCAAAGACTCAGCAAGTATAATAAATGGTAACAACAGCATATAAGTATGAAACCCATCAATTGCACTTCACAAATCCATTCACCAAATACATTACATACACATGATATGCAACATGCTCAATATGCTCAATATGCTCTTTGTCTTTATCTTTGTCTTTTTGCATTTTACCGGTAATGCAAAGTGTGCATCCGTCGATGCACACCCATGCCTATGCCATCTGGCACAGGGACCATTGCCCATACTCTGCAAGTATGGGGATCTAAGCCCATGCTCTTCAAGCATGGGGACCTTTAACCCGTCATAAACATGACGGGATCTCAAGAATTGCTTGGTCGTCACAGGACCAAGACTTCAATAAGCCAACATGATGCATATGTATGAAATCTCAAATTAATACAACATGCATCCGCATCAACATTGCATATGAATAACATATTCATACTACAAAAGCTCATATTCATAGACTTCATAACTTTCAAACATCCGTGATTAACACATAACTCATAGCATTAGCAACCATGAACATTACCAATCATAACACCATAACAATCATGAACAACTCAAATTCTCATAGAATTTATCAAACTATACCATTCGATAATATCTATTATATCCATTAATATACTTGCCTTAACCACGAGAAAACGGGGAATGAGCAGAAGGTGCGGCTCCTGGAATCCGTCCTCCTCCTGAACAATAATTATAATAATTGCTAAGGCAACAGTAACGAGTCTTTATATTAAACAAAAACACCCCCAAACTAATCCAACATGTTTAACTTGACTCAAAACCCCAAATCTTTTCGGACACCCTGTCCCCCTCTACAGACAGTCAACTTCAAAAATTCTTATCTAATGGTACAGAAGTCCGAACAGGGAGTTCTCAGATTTTCTGGAAAGATAATTAAATTATCTAACTAAATCTAGTTGGTGAGTCTCCCTGATTCGGCCAACTTCTACCCGCACCATCTAACTTTCTAGAACATCAATTCCGTAACGAGTTCTCTGGACAGCGCACTAAAATTGTCATAACTTTCACCCCGAGAGTCGGAATCAGGATTTCTTGACCTTTCTGGAAATATAAGGAAAATATCTGAAACTTTCATAATATGGAGATCCTCTGATTCTCCTGATTTCTAATCGCCCAAACCCATCTACCGAAACCTGACAGGAATTTCCCCGATCTACAGGACAGTCCGACTAGAAAAATCATAACTTTTTCTACAGAGGTCTGAATGACGCGTTCTAGCACTTCATGGAAAGCTAAAGATGTCCTCTACAAATCTCTAGGAGAATACCAGACCTGAATCCCCACGGATCTATATCAAAAATACCGTCTAACAGAGGCTGTCCTGAGCAGATCCGAAAACCGACATTGCTAATCAACTAAATATGCAGCTAGCGGGGAGAATTAGGAGTAATTACCCTTAACCAATCGCTGAAGAACACGAAGAACTCCACACGATCTCTGCCTCCATTCCTTTTCCCGTCCTAATCTCCACCTTCCGGATCCACAATCCTTCCCGGCGGACGATTGCTCTCCTCCCCTCGAACCGCAGCGATCGGGATCCCTTCACCAATCGCAGGGGCGTCCATGGAGGCGAGGGAGACGCTGCTGGCCACAGGGGCGCAAGGAGGAAGAGGGAGGTGCTGCTGGAAACGCGCAAGGGCAGCAGGGGCGGCGCAAGGGGGAAGAGGGGGAGGCGCAAGGAGGGAGAGGGGAGGGCGGCTAGGGTTGGAGGGGGAAGGAGGCGCCCCCCTTTGCTGGCCGAAATCCCCACCGGCCATGGCCCAGGCCCAGGTTGCCAGGAAAACCAGAAAACCCTCTAAACTTGATATTTTATTCTTCCCTTTAAGGTCCTTTCCTCCGATTAAACGATTAACGGTCGAAACTCTTCCGGGATATTACATTCTACCCCCTTAAACGGAATTCGACCCCGAATTCTAACCACGCTTACGCCAAGAAATATAATCACAGCTAAATCTTACTAACATTGCCACGTACCTGCTGTGAATAACTCCGGATATTGCTCGCTTATGCGAGACTCCAATTCCCAAGTGGCCTCTCTCTCGGTCTGCTGCGATAAAAACACCTTGACGTACTGACGCGTTACGCCTTACTACTTGTCCCATCCTTTCCAGAGTCACTCGACGGACACGTCTCGCAGGCACGGTCTTACCCGTGGGTCAACGGCTCAAACGAAACTTCATGCTCCAGATTCCTCCAGTACTCCCTCGACACTAGGTCATACAAAATGATCTGTGCGCTACGCTAGGACTCAAGACGGTTCTAGCAATACGCTCTCTACCAAGTCTCTCCGACTTTCAGAAACAACCATTATACCTTGGGCCAACACTCCCTTGGGTACTAAACCACACAACCTGCCCAAACACACAAAACTCTTGATCCTTGTATCAATCGATCTCTTCACTTTAACAATGAGCACCTTTTAACCAGGGACGCACAATGAGTTCCGACTGAAAACAAAAGAGTCTTAATGCAACCAACTCAAAACCATCTTCCCTTCAGAAGAGCCCAATCCAAAGACAAAGACTCAACATGAAAACTTTTCCACCTTTCAAGTAGACAGTTTAGAAATAAATGCCACATAAGCCAAAAACGAAACCCCTCGAATAACCAGATTAACTTTTTTTTCTTAACTGGAAAGAACCAGACAAACCGACAAGAACCCACTCAATATGTAATAGACATCCGTCATAAACACAAAGCTCAAATAAAAACTAAGAGAATATCTCACTGAGCAAGATCACGCTCTTTTCCACCATCTTTCTTTTAAGAATTTAACTTTCTCTTAAACTATAGGATCCCAAATGGTCGCATAACATTCTAACTCTTTTCTCTTAAATTAGCAACCTCATGGCCATGCTCAAGCTAAACACAAATTCCACACCTGTGAAAAGAGACTCTTTCAATCCACAATAACATACCCTGATCAACTTCTCTAGCAGAGGAATTACTTTGATAAATAATTACCAACACACCACAATATAGCTTACATCCACATTCACATCACCTAAATCTGTTAAGGATGTTCAACTTTAAATTCACCACCTTCATGCTCATTTACTGCTTCGCAAGGATTCTATCAAACATCCTCATAACTCTTGGAATCTAATCATGGAAAACCAAGATGCTAGCATAAAAAAATGCAAAGCCCACATTTCAACCTTTAAGACTCTTACAATGAATTTCTGGTATACTTGATAGGTAACCCTCAGATTTAATGACTAAAATTTTCACACAACTCATCCATAACCTCGGTCACTCAGGTCAACACTTCTCACCAATCAAGTAACCGCCCAAGGCGATTCATTTCACCAATCTTAGACCTTCTCTAACCCACACCAATCAAATTTAGCTACGCGCCACAAAGTAGCCATTTCTAACTGATTGACCAAGTTATCCGAGAGATAATCTATCTCACAAAGGGTTACTCACCGAGGCCAGTCATCCTTAACAATAACTCAACCATCCTTGCTATCCCATTAATTAACATGACTATTAGATTCCTCTATACTACTACTCTCATCAAACTACACCATCAAAAATCTTCTACACAATCTTACAGAGTACCCAAAATGCGATACTCTAAGAAACTAATCAAGATTTCCATACTTGCTAATTCTAATATTCTATCAGGATGAACACAAGATCTTGGACCACATCTCGCTATAGGTCCTACTAGTTGCGACAACGAAACCTATTAACTCCAAAGACAAACATTCTATTTAAATCAAACCCTTTCCAAGGATTATTCTAATAAATCGATTTATTGCGCCATGCATCTCAAACATCTTGACACCTGAAGCCTCACAGAATCATCTACTCGACCACCACTATCAAGTTGCCAACATTCATCTTTAAAGGCATCACATTAATCAACATGATGAGCTTAAAATGAACCAAACCATCACTAAAACGAACCAACCATAGAGTTAACCTAGATACGCATCTAGTAGCATCAATATAAACCATAAGGAGTTAAAGAAAAACCATTGATACTCTAATTATTACTAGGATTGTCTAAACTGAGTATAATTATAGATTAATGATCTCTAAGAGAATAAAGAAATATAAGCGTGCAATACCACATGTGTTACTTTCTTCCATGCATACCACCTTCACGTTTACCTATAAACATTAACAAAGCAAGAGTGAGTCCACGACTCAGCAAGTACAAAACAGAATAATAGGCACGACATCATCTTATTAACAATTCATATTCATTTAACAATAGCTCAATTCTCCACATTCTCATTATCAACAATTTCTAGTTACAAGTCTCGTTGTCTCATTCATCTTTTATGAAGGCAATGCAACGACGTGCACATATCTCATCTCTTCTTTGCTTATACCGTTATAGCTGAGTGTTCACCCGTCGATGATGCACCCTTGTCCTGTGCTCTTTCATACAGGGTCTCTCCTCCATTCCCATGGAGTGCCTATCGAAGTAGGCCTTTTTCACTCACGCTAGATCCTATCTTTCTATCATAAGTGCTCATATGTAACGCAATGTAATGAATAAGTGATATAACCATTGCTCTTCCATAATTCTCATCACCATCACTAACATCTTAACATAAACATGAAAGCAATACAATACAATACTAGTATTGGCTTGTGACTAATCAAGGCAAATATTCATGTTATCACAATTTTAAGCGCTAAGATGCTATTTTACTAAGCACTTGCCTTTTTCTCAATTGCGACGATCGGGATAATTTGAAGGTGACAACACACCCAACGCTACTCCTCCTACAAAAAATAATCACTCTCTACACATGCGAAAACAATACAAAATAACATCCAATCAACAATGCTCCTACACGTTTACTAAATCCACCACTTCCCTCCTTTACTGGACAATCAAACCCGCTGTCCTGGTACGAAAATTACTATACCTTTCAATTCCCATATCGAAATATATCAACCCATACCAGTTCTGGAATCTATACAAAATCTCCTACAACTTCCTAGTTAATCACAGGTCCAAATTAAATTATCTTAATCCCCATTTTTAACCCAGAATACAGATCTGTCATCTTCTGGACAACATAATAAATAATTTAATACCTTTTAGTTTACCACAGCAAACCTATTAAACCATTACATTTTTAGTATCTACAGGAAATTTTCTACCATAGTCTAGTTATTCCTAAAATTTAATTCTGAAATAACCTAGTCTAATTAATGTTTTCTCACCATCATGCCTAGTCGCAACCCATTACTAGATAGCAGCCTCCTAAAATTCATAACTCCTAATCTAGCTATCTAAAAATTGTGTTCTTATACTTTCTGGAAACCTTAAGAAATTACCTAAAATAAGTAGTGACATAATGCTTCTCTGGATATCTTTTCCAACAAGTGCATGCATATATTCGAACTCCATGGTGCCTTGTGTTACTTTCTTGCCTTGGACAGCTTCGGAACTTTAGGTCACATTCGAGTTGGTCCACCTATTTGAAACAATTTTTGGATTTGTACTTTCATAGAATGGGAAATACAAGTCGCTAGAGTCGCACTATGAGAAATGAAATGTTGAATATCCTACCATTGTTAGTTTTGCAAAAATAGCGAAGAACGTGTGGAATTATATGAAATCACTCAACCTTACTCTCTCAATTGTCTACCAATAGCTCTATGCTTTTCCTTATAATGCAAACACATACCTTAGCGTAAGTAGATGAATTAAAGATGATTGTGAAGCAAATTCCGCACCCAAGTGCTGCAACTCACCAAAATCTTACATGGAGATTGGAAATTGGGTTAGTGTATATCCTATCATAATCTGAAATTCTAGTTATTGTAAAACTAGGTAACAATCCAAACTAGAATTCAATGCCTACTTGTTGATCCAAAAGATATAAGAGGTGTTTAGGACAGCAACTCACACATAAAGATAATGAAACATGATGCAAGCAAAGGAATGACCTAACAAGATATAAGTGAATAATAATAGCTCACATTGCACAAGTTATTGAGTGACGCTAGCCATTTGCTCAATTACGATAAAGGGCACGAGACTGCTCAAAATCAACACAAGTGCACAATCTAAAATTTAGAGACAAAAGGGTGTAATAATGCACAAATTTCGTCCACTTTGTTTTCTTTTTTCTTTTGTTTTGTTTCTTTTATATGCACTCTTTGCTTCTTTCTGTTTATAAGGCCACACTGTTTTTTTTATTTCCTGTCCAAAACAAGACAACACTCAAAGGAAGATTGCTTACAAATTTATGCACTAAACAAGATATGAGTAGCCTAAAAGCAATATCAAATAGCTAGTCTTAATATGTGAAATATTCTAAAAAATATCCCTCTTGAGGATCTGCGCATTCATAGCAGAAAAGAGATAAAAAAAAAATGAGATGCTGGGTTTTTTTTAAAGGAGAAGTCATTCCTTGGACTGAGTGGTATGAGGAGTTTAAGAGTTAGATTCAATCTCGTACTATGATATAATGGTCGGGGAGAGAAGGCCCAAAATCCAGCAAACCTTAGCCGGCAATTGATGCTTTCGCGCGCCATTACTCCAGCGTGAGTTGTGTCGCGTGAGTCGCCTGTCCAGCCAGCACATCTACCCAGCGTCGGTCATGTTCCCACGCATGTGGTTGTTTGCCTGCCGGTCGGCTGCTATCGCTGAGTGCATGTGTCCGTTTGCCGCACTTGAGCCTACCGCTTGCCCATGCATTACAAGCACTCACCATCGCCAGGCTGCATGCTGTACGTCGCCAACGCTACGCCAAGTCGCCTGTGCTCATACTACCACAGAAATAGTTATCATAAATGGATTCTAAACTGTCATTACAGATAATTTTCTGAACCATCTAAATTTTTGTATCTGTGACAACAAGCGGTTATCTCAGACGATTTATGAGCCATCTATAGTAAATCATAGTAAAATCACAGTACGGACGGTTTATATAAAGAACCATCTGTGAAGCCTACTATCATAGACGGATTCTACCAAAAACTGTCTATGATATGTTTGCCATCACAGTCGGTTCCGAATAAAAAATCGTTTGTGTTGTTTGTAATTATCACAGATAATTTTTGGCCATAAAAAAAAGTTCTATGTACTAACCAACCGTAAAGAACCACCTCTTGATTCCGTGAAACAATAGAACTTCATTTTATAATTTTTTTCTTCCACAAGCAGGAACTTGGGAGTGTACATATGTTGGTCTTACACTGGTACACAATGCGTGGCAAAGTATCAACTTCGTCTCCTTGTCCTGTATGCAAATTACCATGCTATTATTACGCACGGACCACGGAGATGGTAAGAGTGGTTGCCGGTATGCTCGGTGTCCCATTTGAGGGTCCTAGTTCCATTAGTACACTCATTTCCTCTACCTCCTGCACACACAAAACCACTAAGTCACTAATGCACACCCTAATAAAAAATCCACGGCACTAAAACAACAGGAAAAACACACCCCCTATTTGGATTGCGATAGCTTCCCGAGAGATTTTCTGGCGGAGAGTGCTTGCTTGACGCGTTGCGGTGCCATAGCCCGAACTCCAGCTTCATGTCTTTCTCCTACCAGCGGCAGTAGTTGTGTTGGTTTTTGGACTGAAATTGGAGGAAGGGGCGAGAGGTGGGAGGAGACTGATGCCTGCCATTCGACGCAGAGAGAATGGACGGGTGGGATCTGGATCTTGAGGGAAATGCCTCGGATCGGTGACGTGGCAAGATGAGATTGAAATTTCATACATAATTAGCACAGACGGTTGTCACCACTCACTCCTACCACCACCAATTTTAACCATCAACTATACTTTGCCAACTACTAAGCATTAAGGCTAACCGTCAATATAACTTTAGCTATAAATTTTAGCAACATAGTAATCAACATGATGAGCTTAAAATGAACCAAACCATCACTAAAATGAACCAACCATAGAGTTAACCAAGATACGCATCTAGTAGCATCAACATAAACAATAAGGAGTTAAAGAAAAACCATTGATACTCTAATTATTACAAGGATTGTCTAAACTGAGTATAATTATAGATTAATGATCTCTAAGAGAATAAAGAATTATAAGTGTGCAATACCACATGTGTTACTTTCTTCCATGCATACCGCCTTCACGTTTACCTAGAAATATTTACAAAGCAAGAGTGAGTCCACGACTCAAAGCAAGTACAAAGCGAATAGTAGGCAAGGCATCATCTTATTAACAATTCATATTCATTTAACATAACTCAATTCTCCACATTCTCATTATCAATAATTTCTAGTTACAAGTCTTGTTGTCTCATTCATCTTTTCATGAAGGCAATGCAATGCACGTGCACATATCTCATCTCTTCTTTGCTTATACCAGTATAGGTGAGTGTTCACCGTCAATGATACACCCTTGTCCTGTCCTCTTTCATACAGGGTCTCTCCTCAATTCCCATGGAGTGCCTATCGAAATAGGCCTTTTCTCACTCACGCTAGATCCTATGTTTCTATGATAAATATTCGTATGCAACGCAATGTAATGAATAAGTGATATAACCATTGCTCTTCCATAATTCTCATCACCATCAGTAACATCTAAACATAAACATGAAAGCAATACAATACCGGTATTGGCACTAATCAAACTGTCACATACATTCTTCTCTATGTGCATGACATCGATGCAATTGCGAATTTCTAAGTGCTCCCAATAAGGTAATTGCCAAAATATTGACCTCTTCTTCCACATGTTCTTCCGACAGGTCCTCAATTTACATACCTTTCCAAGCACAACGTCGACATCCTTGACTATATCATACACCTCTTTCACGCTGAAAGGCCTTGGTACTGAGTCATCCTCTTTTTTCCGTCAAATTGTTTCTTATCTTGCGGTATGGGTGATATTTTGGAAGGAACCTATGGTGATGCATGTACACAGTTTTGTGCGAGTTGTTCAACCACACACTCTCGGTATAATCTAAGCAGTGCGGACAAACTTTGGCTCCTTTTGTACTCAACCCTGACAGGTTACCAAAGGCAGAAAAATCATTAATGGTGCAGAACAACATGGCGCGTAGAGTGAAGTTCTCTTATTTGTCCGCATCCCACACATGTACCCCTTCGTTCCATAGTATTGTAAGATCTTCCACCAATGGTGCTATGTACACATCAATATCGTTCCTAGGTTGCTTCGGCCCTTGGATAAGTAGTGACATCAAAATATACTTCCGCTTCATACACAGCTGTCGGACCCCAAGTTTAATACCTGGAATCCTCTGTGATAACACTACATTATTCCCTGGATCAGTAGATAATGCTCACAGATACATCGCTGCATCATTTCATACATGATAAATTCATACATTACAATACCAGAGTTCAAATAGACCACATCGGGCCAGGGTTACAATAGAGCCGTTAGGCCAAATGTCTTACAATACATAAAAGCGGAAGCGGAAGCGTACATAGCGTAGGGGCACAACTCACCACAGGCAAGCGACTGGGATAACCCGAGTACCAATGCTATTAATCGTAGACTGACTAATAACGAAGGCACCCGCCAAAACTAGCACGGTCAACTTTATCGAGGCGAGAGGCAAGACTACCGAAGCCTATTCTAACAACCACCGTCTTCATTTCCTTCGGCATCCTGATCCTCATGATAAGCGTAGTGCTCTTGATTCACATTTTCTGAAAGGGGGGTTAAGAGCGAGATTGAGCACAAACAACCGTGCTCCACGAGCCAACACACAGAATGCATATAATTATAGATGCAAGGCTATTCAAGGAAGGCTCGGGTTCTTTTATTTGCATAAAGCGACATTTGAAATTACCATAATTAAAATTTCTATGACCTAGCATTTTTCAAGAACTTATGATTTAAATACTAAAAGGGTACAATAAACGGAGTAGTTTCCAATTTCAATTTTATGGTTACATCCACCATATTTTAGGGTTACATCCACCCTATGTTATGATTACATCCACCAATGCTTAACTTTTGAATAACAAAGTTACTTCCACCTTAGTACCAACACTGGAGTACATCCTCCAGACAAATTACCAAAGTCGTTACATCCGCTCGTGCTTTCTCCCACCCACAATAGTTTTTAAACAGAACTAACTCGAGGAAGATTTCCATGTTCGCCCTTGACCGTAAGGCACGGCTATTCGAATAGTTTAAAACACTCTGCAGAGGTTGTACATCTTTACCCACAAGAGACTATCAGCTCGATGAGTCCACATGATTCCTTTGCCATGTGGATCGAGAGATCATCACGAGGCCTTTACAATACCTCGCCCTATCGTCATCTCACCCATATGGGCTTACCCTTCCCGAAGAAGGTCCCATAAGTTGTGCGGGAAGATCCACCACAACGTCTAGCGCAGCTGGACTCCACTCTCCACAACGTCTAGCGCAGCTGGTGATCATCACCTTTACTCGGTGTCCCATTCAAGCCGGATGTTTATTCCTCTTGCACAATCCCTTCTTTCCCTACCCGTGAGATGACTTCAAGGGTCTAGTAAATTAGTCACCAAGCCTACACTTTGCAAAGATGTGGTTGTACGGTTATACACTGAGGGTCCACACAGATTAAGTCCTTAGGTTGTTGGGCGGTCATTCCACAAGCCCCGTGTTACATCCACACCCACCACTCTTACCATCCGCCCAAACAGGTTTAGCAATTTTCAGGGTTTTGAGAAGCATAACACATTTTAACATAAATACTCAGCCACGTACATCCCATGGCTGACCCAAATCTAGTTTCCATGATTAAAGAATGATTATCAGGGCTACTAAGGCCCTGGATTCGACAAGACCAGCATGGCAGTAATATGACTTATGACTATCTTAGCTATAGTTTATACCTAGGGCGACAAATGATCAGGTAGTTCAACGTTACTAGTGGGGTATATCATTATGAGGTGGTTACAGGTTATTAGCTACCTTAAGAGTGACATACGTTTGCTTATAAAGTAAGGCATGCAGATTTTCATAATTTAAATGAACATAGTTTCACATGAAATATAGGCGCAACATGATCAAAGTATTGACTCGCCTGGATCGAAAGCTTGGGGTCTTGCGCTGCTTCAAGCGGGGTCTCGTTTGCGTCGTCGAACTCTACTCGGACGGGAGTACCGGAAAAACCACATAAAATGACGAGCGCCGAGTAAGAACCAAACCAAACAATCAACTCAAATGAACTCGGAATTGAACCAAACCAGAACCATTAAACAGGTCTTGATTTTAGAAAAATTTAGAAGTTGGTTTTGTTAAGTTCGGAGTTATGGTTTAAAAGTTATGGCATTTCAAAGTTTTAAATCCTAGAAAATCCGAAAAATACAAAGGAAGAGAGAGGGTATGGGCTGCTGTCAGGTGGGCCTTAATTAATGAGATTAATGCCCTTCATTTGGTCGGCTTAAGGCATTGCTTAGATGGCCGATTAGGACATATAGAAAATGAGCTCCCGGTTTGTCCCGCCGTGGAGGAGGGCGGAGCTTTGCGGCGCGGAGGAGGGGTAGGGGCGCGGCGCGCGGCCGAAATGGGCTACTCGACCGGCGCACTGGGAGGAGTGGGGCGGCCGGAGCTGGCCGGATTTGGCCGGGTGGAGGGCGACGGCGGGTGAGGCGGCGGCGGGGACAGGGGAAGTTGGGCGCCGGCGGCTCGGCCACGGGAGCCCGATTCGTTCATGGTGAAGCATCTTCGGGAAGCTATGAGCTCACTGCGGTGTTGGTGGGCCGAGGTGGAGTAGGGCGGGCGGGCGGCGCGAGGCGTGCTGGCGGCGAGGGACCGGTGGCGTTCGCTGAGAAGAAGGCGGGTCCGGCGAGGTAAGGGTCGGGCTTAGGGTGGTCCGGTGGTGCTCGGCGCGCAATTGCCCGAGCGCGGTGGTTCACCGAGCGCTCCGATGCCGGTCGGTGAAGAACGGCGTCGCCGCGGCTGCGGGAATGGAGAGATCGATTAGGCCGGGAGGAGGAAGAGGAGAGGAGAGGAACTTGGGAAGAGCTCAAAGAGGCCCAAAGTCGGCCGGCGCGCGGAGCGCGAGTTGGCGGGGCGCCGAGGCAGGAGGCGGCGGGCTGGCGTTTTGGGCGAGCTTCGGCGAGGGGGGGTGCGGCGCGGCTCAGAGCCCTTTATGGAGGCCGGGAAAGGAGGCTGGGCGCCAAGGGGAGACACGGCGGCGTGCTGCAGGCAGCGGTGGCGTCAGAGCCGTGCAGGTATGCTGCACGCGAACGTGACCGATGGCAGAGGGTACCATGGCAGTCATTGGCGTAGGGAGATGGCGCACGGCCGGGGACGCGAGGGAGGTGATGGAGGCACTGCCACTGCTGCACACTGATGGCGAGGAGAGGCGCTGAAGACGAGGGCTGACACCGCATTCAATCGCCGACGGAGTTGGTGGCGCATGACGACAAGCTGCAGAGGAGGTGCTGGAACCATGGTGGAGAAGGGAAGAACTCTGCCACCAGGAGGAAGAGAAGGATGGGGCTGGGATGGCATGGAGAAGGAAGTGGATGGCTAGGATTGGCTGGGGAAAAATTTCCATTTCATTGGTATATACATATATATATCTTCCTCCTATTTTAAAGTATTAATACAATTCCAAGTTTCCTGAATCCTTTAATTTTGGAGTATGACTCAAATTTTAGATTTTAAAGAATTGATTCGTTTTACCTCCTTGCAGATAAACAAGGTTTTCAATTTAAATTATTTTTGCATTTTCTGGAATATATATATACATGTATATATACACACACATTAAAACACAAAGAATAGCCAACTGAAAATAAAAGCTTTTGAATTTTATTAACATATATTTGAATTTTACAATAAGCCAGATTTTGAAAATAGGGTGTTACAGATCCCACCCCCCTTAAAAGGAATCTCGTCCCCGAGATTCGGGTAAATAGAAAGAAGGAGGTGGGGCAAGTGGCTAGCAACGGGTTCCGTGGTTTTGCTTGACACTTCGCCTTTCCTTGGAGCCACCAAGAGAGGATATCCATACAAAAGTGGGTCAACGCCACACCGCAGAAACCGTGTTCTTCTAGGTTTATTTCAGCTGGCTTCCCTTCATCGATTGACATTTTTTTTGGGGCTTGCTGTTCTTCAACGCTGGTTGCTGCCTTTCCTTTATGCTGGAGTGGATCTGAGTGAATACTTGTACGAGTGATAGGGACCCAGCGAGTAGGAACCACTTGGTTCCCGCTTCTTGCTTCTAGCCATGTCCTTGGCCATTGTGATGTCTTGATTAGTGAGTTTACAGTGAGAGGGGACTTGAGTCTTGATTGTCTTGGTGAGCTAATTATCATGTCTCGCTTGTAGATCCGACGAGGTTTTCAGCAATAAGGTGAGGGGAAATAGCACTAGATACGGGTAGATCGCGGGGATGAGACACTCTAATCCACCCCAAAAGAGCACACACGTAAAATTGGGGCGCATACAATCCCCACGTAAAAACCAAGGTTTTGAAATAAGCTTTTCTGTGGATTGCAAATACACCGCCGAGAGCAAGAAGGCGGTGCAGGGCCAAATAAAATCTTTTGACCAAGCAACGCCTATGCGCAGAGACACACACAAAAGGCGCGGGGTTCGAATACTAGGCTTCTTTGGCGAGGCCACAAAATCTTCATGAGCATCCTTGACGTCTTGAGCTTAACCTTTGAAGTAGGGGAGGAAAAGGAAATCAAATTTTCTTTTGCGTGAAGTAGAGGAAGGAAAGCATCAAGAAGTGTTTTGGCGGTGAAGCCCATGCTCCTCATTATTATTTAAGAACAGTTTTTCTTTTTAATGCGCTTTCTTTCTCTCTTTTTTTTAGCAAGACTGATTTTCTGAAAGTGGTTTTGAAATACTTGAATTTTGAAATACCCCCCTTTTTTTGGCAATGGTATCTTAACCTCTTCCAATATCACAATCTTGACAGAATAATTCACATTCATAGCCCTCCCATTCGTGGGCTTCTTATTCCAAGGCCTTGCTAATCCTGCTTATACTCGATTGATTCTAGGGTATCTTCTTTCATTGCTTAATCACCGCACAACTGGTGTCTAGTACTCCAAACAGTGAGTATTATCATTTATTCGATCCACAGATCATATCACTTCCAAGACATCATTCGTAGTTATTATTCACCAGATCAGGGTCTCCTACCCTTAATTGAATCTCACTTTCCTACATAAAATCATAAATCCAGTCTTGGGTTCATTTGTCAATAATCCCTTCCAACTATTCACCTAAACATTACTCCAATTTCTTTACCTTTGAATCCACCCGTACTCGATCGCTTCATGGTTTCAATATTTCTATATTTTAAATCCACCAATACCATTCACATCTTTTACATTTTAAATCTAACAATACCACTTGTACTATGGTTCCAATGTTTCAATCCACCAATAACATTTGTATTATGGTTTCTTAATACTCCAATCTTTTCCATCTTTAACGCATACTCATAATCCATTTATCCAGTGATAAATCCCACTATCTACAATCTTGTGCCCAACAACTTTATTGGCATAGACATCCACCGAGACAATGTTTATTAATCAAATCTATAATTCAATGGTTATTATGACATCTCCTAATGTCTCCAAAATTTCCAATAATCCACCCGGTAGTCGACTATACTTTATTATCCCACCATTGTAAACATTCATCTGGATTCATACTGTCTATTAAAGCTATGGACCAACAATTGTTATTACACTCCATATTTCTCTAAAGATTCCATCGGTCCACTTATTCAATCGTCTAAATTGGCCCGTTTATTTAACCAATCCAATTATTTAGTCAATCCAATCATTTTAAATCGACCCACTAATTTAGCCAACCCAATCATCAAATCGGTACTCATGTAGCCAACCCAACCATTCAAACCGGTCTGCTTACTTTTCAACTAGAAACTCATACCATTGATTCTATCTCATGATTGACATGAATCCACCAAGATTTATACATGGGTCTGAGGAACCAGAGCAAACCTTTGGAATAATTTGGTTGGAAGTTAAATCTTAGATAATTTTCCTCGGAAAATTAGGTTTGCAAGAACGGGTTTAAAAATTTGCTAATTGAACTTCCAAGGATAAAACAACTTTCAAAAATAGATTTCAAATTTAATATTTGTGATTTTGCCCCGGAATAGGTTTTTGAAAGGGGTTTACAAGAGGAGTACTGGACTTTTATTATTTGGATCCGGGATAAGAAAGCTTTAGAAGTATACATGACTAGGGCAGCATATAGATAAGAGGGAATCTTCTAAGAGGGATGAGAATAAGCAACACTTATATTTTTGCAATTAGATTTTGAAGGAACTAATCTAGTCATAACACTAACGGCCAAGCTAAGTTCAAACCACAGCCTCTACCTTGGCCTCTACCACGAGCTGCGATCCTTGGGGCTCGGCCCTTACCACGAGCAGCAGTCCTCCTGGGAGCCATCTGGAAATCAACCTAGAGCCTTTTTAGAGACTAAAAGGAGGGAAAGGCATATATGAGGGTTTGCTAGCCCCCTAATGGCACAGCAGAAAACCAAACGAAAAAGAGACAATTAACACACAAGGCATTATGCCTACGATAGTTCATTACATTAGGGGGGGTTAGGTATTACATGACAGCCGTGCACAGCATACGGCTTACACAAGTCATGACACCGCGTACACATCGTCTACTAACTGGGTACATAAGGGGGGATACATCCGGGGAAGTGTGCATACACACCAACAAAAGACTGCCTAGACTATACTACTGTCTAACCTATAGCAGTCTACACCTCCGGGGACGGGGAGTGGTGCCGGCCGCAGAAGACGCAATCACCTGGAAAGCGGGAGCAGGAGACGATGCTCGGAGATCGGGAGCGAGATCGAGAAGGGCTCGACCTGTTGTTGGAGGGATGGGAGCGAGACGAGCGACGTCCCCTGCTGGGCTCTGCGAGGTTGCCATTGGACGGTGGGCGCACGCTCATGCGCGCCGTCATTCGTGGGCGAGGTCCCTGGCGCTGAGCCGGTGCTAATCTGGATCTGGTGGCTTGGAGTGGACACCGCACGGATGCGGAACCGAGCCGACATCGCGGCCGCAGCTGCATGCGTACGGATGCGAACCGGAGCTAACATCGGGCTGGAGCCGGCATCGATGATGCGAACGGCGGAGCTAACACTAGGGCCGAGCGGCATCGTGCGGGTGGCGTGAGACGAGAGTAAACCGCCCCGCTCGGCGCTCGAGCCCGGCCTGCTGCGAGCCTCTCGCGTTCCGCCGCCTGGAAGGCGATCAGGTAGCGGTTCAGCTGGGCGCTGAGGACGTCCGACTGCTGCAAGCTCGCGGTCAGGAGAATGCGCAGATGCCCAATCTCCTGCATGGCGAAGGCATAGGAGGCTGAAATCGCCTGCGTCAGCTGGATCTGGTGAGACAGCTAGGGGTCGTCCACCCTGTGGTCGAGGCGATCTGGAAGGAACTGCCCCTGGCGGATGCGAGGGGAATGAGCAAAAGGCGATTGTCGCAGCCTTTCCTCGTGCACCTGGCACAGGTGAGCCACGGCGAGACGCGCCGCGTCCTGGATGGCGTCGGCGAGGTACATCCGTGGAGGCTCGGCATGGACAGTATGGGAGTGGAGCTCCCTGCTACTATCTCGTGCGTAGATGAAAACCTCCATGGTCCACAAATCCATGCCGTGGATGTGGGTTCTCCTGCCTCGGTAAACGGGCGGGCGGGTGTGACCGAGACAACGCAGTTAGCTTGCCGCAGATCTCGCGAACCCTCCTTCGCTTTCCCCATGGGAGATGTGATCCCATGGACCAACTGGTGCAGCTCCGGCCATCTAAATTTTGAACATCAATAGGTTAGAACAGATGAAATACAAAAGAAATTTTTGGGTGAGTATAGAAACTAAGAGAGTTGAGTAAAGCAGTATTACGCTATATTTTTGCAAGAGTTTTACATAGTTTTTGTAAATAGGACTCAGACCTTAAATCGTGACCAGTCTAGCTAAGGTTTCTACAGTCGTATGCTCTGATACCAGCTCTGTCGGACCCCAAGTTTAATACTGGAATCTCTCAGTGATAACACCGCATTATTCCCTGGATCAGTAGATAATGCTCACAGATACATCGCTGCATCATTTCATACACGATAAATTCATACATTACAATACCAGAGTTCAAATAGACCACATCGGGCCAGGGTTACAATAGAGCCGTCAGGCCAAATGTCTTACAATACATAAAAGCGGAAGCGGAAGCGTACATAGCGTAGGGGCACAACTCACCACAGGCAAGCGACTGGGATAACCCGAGTACCAATGCTATTAATCAGGGACCTGACTAATAACGAAGGCACCCGCCAAAACTAGCCTGGTCAACTTTACTGAGGCGAGAGGCAAGACTACCGAAGCCTATTCTAACAACCACCGTCTTCATTTCCTTCGCATCCCGATCCTCATGATAAGCGTAGTGCTCTTGATTCACATTTTCGAAAGGGGTTAAGAGCGAGATTGAGCACAAACAACCGTGCTCATGAGCCAACACAGAATGCATATAATTATAGATGCAAGGCTATTCAAGGAAGGCTCGGGTTCTTTTATTTGCATAAAGCGACATTTGAAATTACCATAATTAAAATTTCTATGACCTAGCATTTTTCAAGAACTTATGATTTAAATACTAAAAGGGTACAATAAACGGAGTAGTTTCCAATTTCAAATTTTATGGTTACATCCACCATATTTTAGGGTTACATCCACCCTATGTTATGATTACATCCACCAATGCTTAACTTTTGAATAACAGGTTACTTCCACCTTAGTACCAACACTGGAGTACATCCTCCGGGACAAATTACCAAAGTCGAGTTACATCCGCTTTGACTTTTCTCCCACCCACAATAGTTTTTAAACAGAACTAACTCGAGGAAGATTTCCATGTCTGCCCTTGACCGTGGGCACGGCTATTCGAATAGTTTAAAACACTCTGCAGAGGTTGTACATCTTTACCCACAAGAGACTATCAGCTCGATGAGTCCACATGATTCCTTTGCCATGTGGATCGAGAGATCATCACGAGGCCTTTACAATACCTCGCCCTATCGTCATCTCACCCATATGGGCTTACCCTTCCCGAAGAAGGTCCCATAAGTTGTGCGGGAAGATCCACCACAACGTCTAGCGCAGCTGGACTCCACTCTCCACAACGTCTAGCGCGGTGGTGATCATCACCTTTACTCGGTGTCCCATTCAAGCGGATGTTTATTCCTCTTGCACAATCCCTTCTTTCCCCTACCCGTGAGATGACTTCAAGGGTCTAGTAAATTAGTCAGCCAAGCCTACACTTTGCCAGCATGTGGTTGTACGGTTATACACGGAGGGTCCACACAGGATTAAGTCCTTAGGTTGTTCGGGCGGTCATTCCACAAGCCCCTGTGTTACATCCACACCCACCACTCTTACCATCCGCCCAAACAGTTTAGCAATTTTCGGGTTTTGAGAAGCATAACACATTTTAACATAAATACTCAGCCACGTACATCCCATGGCTGACCCAAATCTAGTTTCCATGATTAAAGAATGATTATCAGGGCTACTAAGGCCCTGGATTCGACAAGACCAGCATGGCAGTAATATGACTTATGACTATCTTAGCTATAGTTTATACCTAGGGCGACAAATGATCGAGTAGTTCAATGTTACTAGTGGGGTATATCATTATGAGGTGGATACAGAGTTATTAGCTACCTTAAGAGTGACATACGTTTGCTTATAAAGTAAGGCATGCAGATTTTCATAATTTAAATGAACATAGTTTCACATGAAATATAGGCGCAACATGATCAAAGTATTGACTACTTTGGATCGAAAGCTTGGGGTCTTCTTTTGCTTCAAGCGGGGTCTCGTTTGCGTCGTCGAACTCTACTCGGACGGGAGTACCGGAAAAACCACATAAAATGACGAGCGCCGAGTAAGAACCAAACCAAACAATCAACTCAAATGAACTCGGAATTGAACCAAACCAGAACCATTAAACAGGTCTTGATTTTAGAAAAATTTAGAAGTTGGTTTTGTTAAGTTCGGAGTTATGGTTTAAAAGTTTTGGCATTTCAAAGTTTTAAATCCTAGAAAATCCGAAAAATACAAAGGAAGAGAGAGGGTATGGGCTGCTGTCAGGTGGGCCTTAATTAACAGTATTAATGCCCTTCATTTGGTCGGCTTAAGGCATTGCTTAGATGGCCGATTAGGACATATAGAAAATGAGCTCCCCTGGTTTGTCCCGGCCGTGGAGGAGGACGGAGCCAGCGGCGCGGAGGTGCGGCGCGCGGCGCCGCCGAAATGGCTGCTCGACCCGCGCGCACCACGGGAGGAGTGGGCGGCGGAGCTGGCCGGTTGGCGGGTGGAGGCGACGGCGGGTGAGGTGGCGGCGGGACAGGAAGTTGGGCGCGGCTCGGCCACGGAGCCCGGTCGTTCATGGTGAAGCATCTTCGAAGCTATGAGCTCACTGCGGTGTTGGCTGGGCCGAGGTGGAGTAGGCGGGTGGCGCGAGGCGTGCTCGGCGGGAGGACCCGGTGGCGGTTCGCTGAGAAGAAGGCGGGTCCGCGAGGTAAGGGTTGGGCTTGGGTGGTCCGGTGGTGCTCGGCGCGCAATTGCCCCGAGGCGCGGTGGTTCACCGAGCGGCTCCGTCGTCGGTCGGTGAAGAACGGCGTCGCCGCGGCTGCGGGAATGGAGAGATCGATTAGGCCGGGGAGGAGGAAGAGGGAGAGGAGAGGAACTCGGGGAAGAGCTCAAAGAGGCCCAAAGTCGACCGGCGGCGCGGAGCGGCGGAGTTGGCCGAAGAGGCGCCCGAGACAGAGGAGGCGGCGGGCTGGCGTTTTAGCCGAGCCGAGGGGTGCGCGCGCTCGAGCCCTTTATGGAGGCCGGGAAAGGAGGCTGGGCGCCAAGGGGAGACACGGCGGCGTGCTGCAGGCAGCGGTGGCGTCAGAGCCGTGCAGGTATGCTGCACGCGAACGTGACCGATGGCAGAGGGTACCATGGCAGTCATTGGCGTAGGGAGATGGCGCACGGCCGGGGACGCGAGGGAGGTGATGGAGGCACTGCCACTGCTGCACACTGATGGCGAGGAGAGGCGCTGAAGACGAGGGCTGACACCGCATTCAATCGCCGACGGAGTTGGTGGCGCATGACGACAAGCTGCAGAGGAGGTGCTGGAACCATGGTGGAGAAGGGAAGAACTCTGCCACCAGGAGGAAGAGAAGGATGGGGCTGGGATGGCATGGAGAAGGAAGTGGATGGCTAGGATTGGCTGGGGAAAAATTTCCATTTCATTGGTATATACATATATATCTTCCTCCTATTTTAAAGTATTAATACAATTCCAAGTTTCCTGAATCCTTTAATTTTGGAGTATGACTCAAATTTTAGATTTTAAAGAATTGATTCGTTTTACCTCCTTGCAGATAAACAAGGTTTTCAATTTAAATTATTTTTGCATTTTCTGGAATATATATATACATGTATATATACACACACATTAAAACACAAAGAATAGCCAACTGAAAATAAAAGCTTTTGAATTTTATTAACATATATTTGAATTTTACAATAAGCCAGATTTTGAAAATAGGGTGTTACAACAGCCAAGGAGGAAGGTTGTACATGTATAGAGTCATGGGTCAGGTGCTATGTCGGCTGCTCATGTTACCAAAAGGATTAATTCCATCTGTACTCAACCCAAACCTTATATTCCTCGGTTTCACACCAAAATCTACAAACATCCTATCGATGTTCCTCCACTGGGCAAAATCAGGAATGTGTCTTATCATTCCGTCTTTCTTACGCTGCTCCCATGCCAACACATCAATCTTGCGTCCTTGCGGTTTGCAAATAAACGCTTCAAATGGGGAGTTACAGGAAGATACCACAACACCTTAGCAGGAGGTCCTTCCTTCGCCTCGATGCCCTTCCCATCATCGGAGTCATTTTTACGCTTTGTATCAGGATGCTTTGCACACCGGACAAACATGTAAGCTAGCGTACTCTTTACGGTACAGGATACAATCATTCGGACATGCATGTATTCTTTCTACTTCTATTCCCAACGGACAAAGAATCTTTTGGAAGCATGTCCACTAGGAGACCTAACAATGCCATGAAACTCTTGTCAGACTAACTATTGCTTGCCTTCAATTTTAGCAGTTCTAGAACTGATGACAACCTCGTGTATTACGGCTTGCAACCTGGGAACAAAGGTTTCTCCGAGTCCTCTATCAAGCCCTCGAATTTACCAAACTCTCTCCCTCACTATAGTTCCCTTCTGCATCACATAGCATCTGATCTAAATTGTCATCCTGTGATCTATCCTTATGATCAAAAGCACAGTCCACAACCGCCATATCGTTGTCTCCCTCGACGATGTCATGACTACCTTGTTGTGTACTCTTCTCTTCACCGTGACTGGTCCAATATTTGTACTCCTTTTTGAAACCCCTTCGAATCAAGTGAGCTTCAATCTACCCTGAGTTGCCAAACATCTTTAGATTATCACTATTAATGCATGAACAGTACATATATTCCATCCCCTTTTTCAACATATCTAGCTCGGCCGCTCTTCTAAAAGCAGACACACCATTAATGTACTCTTCACTCACACGGTTCTCAATGTACATCCAGCTTTGGTCCATCTACGCTACGCATGTAACAAATGAGTATCAAAAACAATTATTAGCGCTACTATATATATAGCAAATTAGACTACCTAGCTATACTTACACATGACATCTAAACAAAAACCTATATGTTGTGGTTACAGACCAAACAGAGAGATAGTGGTATCGTAGTGGAGATGTTAGGTGAGCAATGCTTGGGGCTCTACCCCATCCTAAGACAGCTTTATATACATCCATATGGGGAGTATTTTACAATCATACCCTTACACCTAAATATCCCTCACAAGGGCATTCAAGTCATTACACATGTCCCATTTTGGGCTTTACAACCTTTCTAACAGGCCGGCTGGCTTAGGTGGGGGCCACCACTACAACAGAAGCCTCTCAATGTGAAGGGTTTCATGGGCCGAAGCCATGTTGCCGAGTCATTTGGCCCCCTCTGTCCCTGCGGCCTGTGAGCTTCCGTGGCCTTGGGCCGAAATTGTTTTGCCAATGCATCATGTCAAACCCTCTGTCGACGTCGTCCATCGGTTGTGTAGACGAAGTCGAGCAGGTAGCCAGGCTAGGTGGAGCGGGGCGTGGTCCCATCCCTCGTACACAAGGTTGAGTCAGCGGCTTGAGTAAGCCCGCATGCATGAAGTTGGAGTGGGCTCCGCATTCGCTGCGCGGAGTCGAAGTCGAAGTCGAAGACAGAGTCATTCTGTAGAGGCAGAGTCGACGCCGAAGTCGAACTCAGAGTCGTTCTGCGAAGGCGGGGTTGACGCCGAAGTCGAAGTCAGAGTGACTGGCTAGTGGCCCGCCGACCCTGCGCTAATGGCCTCAGGAACCGCGCTGGGCACTGGTGCACGACGGGAGTTGGACCATGTCAGGCAGCCGTACGACTGCGGCCGTGCATTCGTTCCCGAGGGGGCAGACGCGTGGTAGGATGTGATTGGCGCTTCGGGGGTGGAAGGCGTCGTGCGCGCGCATCACCGCGACGCTTCGCCTCCTGCCGGTTGCACTTCCGCCTATTGCGCTTCCGCCTATTGTACTTCCGTCGGTTACGCTTCCGCCTATTGCACTTCCCGGCTGGGGGCGAAACAGGTATATATATACTGGTACCACCGCAACATCGTCCTTCACCACTCTTGGCCATCTGCTTTGTGGCTTCCTATTCTCGCGCTGTGTTCTTGCATATGATGCGCATCCAGGTACAGCTAGGGTGACCTTGCCCTTAGAAATAGGTCCATGTCAGGTCATGCGTATTCTCAGATAGCAGAGAACAGTGATGAACTGACGGAGGCCTATTTATGAGAGTTCGGTCAAAACCTATCGCAGGTGATGGTACGGGTAAGATAATGTTGTTTCCAAGAATGGGCCAGCTTCAGTTCATCTACATTCTGTAATAGTGCTGCTTCGTGGCGGATGGTGCCAACAACACGGTTATAAAATGTTGATGAACTAAAGGGGCTATTTTTGGGTACTCAGTGAAGACTTATCGCCGATGACCGGTCGCGCTTCCCGACCGGGGGAAGCACGGACAGTTGGATCCCCGCCGATTGGTGCCCTGTCGAAGGCATCCTCCAGTCGCGAATTGTATGCTTCCAGCAGAGCCGGTCCACCCAGACAAAGGCCGATTCGAAGGGACGCCCCGCCCCTCGGACGCGGCGAGGACGCGGGCTGCAGGGTCATCTTGAGGGAAATGCCTCGGATCGGTGACGTGGCAAGACGAGATTGAAATTTCATACATAATTACCACAGACGGTTGTCACCACTCACTCCTACCACCACCAATTTTAACCATCAACTATACTTTGCCAACTACTAAGCATTAAGGCTAACCGTCAATATAACTTTAGCTATAAATTTTAGCAACATAGTAATCAACATGATGAGCTTAAAATGAACCAAACCATCACTAAAATGAACCAACCATAGAGTTAACCAAGATACGCATCTAGTAGCATCAACATAAACAATAAGGAGTTAAAGAAAAACCATTGATACTCTAATTATTACAAAGATTGTCTAAACTGAGTATAATTATAGATTAATGATCTCTAAGAGAATAAAGAATTATAAGTGTGCAATACCACATGTGTTACTTTCTTCCATGCATACCGCCTTCGCGTTTACCTATAAACATTAACAAAGCAAGAGTGAGTTCATGACTCAGCAAGTACAAAACAGAATAATAGGCAAGACATCATCTTATTAACAATTCATATTCATTTAACAACAGCTCAATTCTCCACATTCTCATTATCAACAATTTCTAGTTACAAGTCTCGTTGTCTCATTCATCTTTTCATGAAGGCAATGCAATGCATGTGCACATATCTCATCTCTTCTTTGCTTATACCGTTATAGCTGAGTGTTCACCCGTCGATGATGCACCCTTGTCCTATCCTCTGTCATACAGGGTCTCTCCATTCCCATGGAGTGCCTATCGAAGTAGGCCTTTTCTCACTCACGCTAGATCATATATTTCTGTCATAAATGTTCATATGCAACGCAATGTAATGGATAAGTGATATAACCATTGCTCTTACATAATTCTCATCACCATCACTTACATCTTAACATAAACATGAAAGCAATACAATACTAGTATTGGCATGTGAGTACAATCAAGGCAAATCTTCATATTATCACTATTTTAAGCGCTCGGATACTATTTTACTAAGCACTTGCCTTTTTCACAATTGCGACGATCGGAATAATTTGAAGGTGACAAGACACCCAATGCTACTGCTTCTACAATAAATAATCACTCTCTATACATGCGAAATCAACAATGCTCCTACACGTTTCCTAAATCCACCACTTCCCTCCTTTACTAGACAATCAAACCCGCTGTCCTGGTATGAAAATTACTATAACTTTCAATTCCCATATCGAAATATATCAAACCATACAAGTTCTGGAATCTATACAAAATCTCCTACAACTTCCTAGTTAATCACAGGTCCAAATTAAATTATCTTAATCCCCATTTTTAACCCAGAATACAGATCTGTCATCTTCTGGACAACATAATAAATAATTTAATACCTTTTAGTTTACCACAGCAAACCTATTAAACCATTACATTTTTAGAATCTACAGGAAATTTTCTACCATTGTCTAGTTATTCCTAAAATTTACTTCTGCCATAACCTAGTCTAATTAATGTTTTTCCACGACTGCGTCCAGCAGCAACCCAGTACTGGACAACAGCTTCCTAAAATTCATAACTCCTAATATAGTTATCTAAAAATTGTGTTCTTATACTTTCTGGAAACCTTAAGAAATTACCTAAAATAAGTCGTGACATAATGCTTCTCAGGATATCTTTTCCAACAAGTGCATGCATATATTCGAACTCCATAGTGCCTTGTGTTACTTTCTTGCCTTTGGACAGCTTCGGGAACTTTGGGTCACATTCGAGTTGGTCCACCTATTTGAAACAATTTTTTGGATTTGTACTTTCATAGAATGGGAAATACAAGTCGCTAGAGTCGCACTATGAGAAATGAAATGTTGAATATCCTACCATTGTTAGTATTGCAAAAATAGCGAAGAACTTGTGGAATTACATGAAATCACTCAACCTTGCTCTCTCAATTGCCTACCAATAGCTCTATGCTTTTCCTTATAATGCAAACACATACCTTAGCGTAAGTAGACGAATTAAAGATGATTGTGAAGCGAATTCAAGACCCAAGTGCTGCAACTCACCAAAATCTTACATGGAGCTTGGAAATAGGGTTAGTGTATATCCTATCATAATCTGAAATTCTAGTTATTGTCAAACTAGGTAACAATCCAAACTAGAATTCAATGCCTACTTGCTGATCCAAAAGATATAACAGGTGTTTAGGACAGCAACTCACACATAAAGATATAATGAAACATGATGCAAGCAAAGGAATGACCTAACAAGATATAAGTGAATAATAATAGCTCGCATTGCACAAGTTATTGAGTGACGCTACCCATTTGCTCAAACACGATAAAGGGCACGAGACTGCTCAAAATCAACACAAGTGCACAATCTAAAATTTAGAGACAAAAGGGTGTAATAATGCACAAATTTCGTCCACTTTCTTTTCTTTTTCTCTTTTATTTTGTTTCTTTTATATGCACTCTTTGCTTCTTTCTGTTTATGAGGCCACACAGTTTTTGTATTTCCTGTCCAAAACAAGACAACACCCAAAAGAAGATTGCTTCCAAATTTATGCACAAACAAGATATGAGTAGCCCAAAAGCAATATCAAATAGCTAGTCTTAATATGTGAAGTTTTCCAAACAAATATGCCTCTTGAGGATCTGCACATTCATAGCAGAAAAGAGATATATACGAAAAAAATGAGATGCTGGGTTTTTTTAAAGGAGAAGGCATTCCTTGGACTGAGTGGTATGAGGAGTTAGATTCAATCTCGTACTATGATATAATGGTCGTGGGGGCGAGAAGGCCCAAAAACCAGCAAACCCTAGCCGGCAATTGATGCTTTCGCGCGCCATTACTCCAGCGTGAGTGGCCTGTACAGCCGGCGCATCTGCCCAGCGTCGGTCATGTTCCCACGCTTGTGGTTGTTTGCCTGCCGGTCGGCTGCTATCGCCGAGTGCATGTGTTCGTTTGCCGCACTTGAGCCTACCGCTTGCCCATGCATTACAAGCACTCACCATCGCCAGGCTGCAAGCTGCACGTCACGAACCCTACGCTAAGTCGCCTGTGCTCACACTACCACAGAAATAATCAACATAGATGGGTTCTAAACTGTCATCACAGACGATTTTCTGAACCATCTGAATTTTTGTGTCTATGACAACAAGCGGTTATCTCAGACGATTTGTGAGCCATCTGTAATAAATCACAGCACAGACAGTTTATATAAAGAACCAACTGTGAACGCTACTATCGTAGACGGCTTCTACCAAAAACAGTCAATGATATGTTGGCAATCACAAGCGGTTCCTAGTAAAAATTGTTTGTGATGTTTGTAATTATCACAGATAATTTTTGGCCATTAAAAAGTGTTCTATGTACTAACCGACCGTAAAGAACCACCTCTTGATTCCGGGAAACAATAGAACTTCATTTTATAATTTTTTTCTTCCACAAGCGGAACTTGGGAGTTTACATATGTTGCTCTTACACTGGTACACAATGCGTGGCAAAGTATCAACTTCGTCGACTCTCCTATATGCAAATTACCTATGCTATTATTACGCACGGACCACGGAGATGGCAAGAGTGGTTTCCGGTATGCTCGGTGTCCCATTTGAGGGTCCTAGTTCCACTAGTACACTCATTTCCTCTACCTTCTGCACACACAAAACCACTTACTCACTAATGCACACCCTAATCAAAAAATCCACGGCACAAACACAACAAGGAAGAACACACCCCCTATTTGGATTACGATAGCTTCACGAGCGATTTTCTGGCAGAGAGTGCTTGCTTGACGCGCTGTGGTGCCATAGCCCAAACTCCGTCTTCATGTCATTCTCCTACCAGCGGCAGTAGTTGTGTTGGTTTTTGGAGTGAAATTGGAGGAAGGGGCGACAGGTGAGGGGAGACTGATGCCTGCCATTCGATGCAGAGACAATGGACGGGTGGGATCGGGATCTTCAGAGAAATGCCACGGATCGGTGACGTGGCAGGGTGAGACTGAAATTTCATACATAATTACCACAGACGGTTGTCACCCCTCACTCCTACCACCACCAATTTTAACCATCAACTATACTTTGCCAACTGCTAAGCATTAAGGCTAACCGTCAATATAAATTTAGCTATAAATTTTAGCAACACAGTAATCAACATGATGAGCTTAAAATGAACCAAACCATCACTAAAACGAACCAACCATAGAGTTAACCTAGATACGCATCTAGTAGCATCAATATAAACCATAAGGAGTTAAAGAAAAACCATTGATACTCTAATTATTACTAGGATTGTCTAAACTGAGTATAATTATAGATTAATGATCTCTAAGAGAATAAAGAAATATAAGCGTGCAATACCACATGTGTTACTTTCTTCCATGCATACCACCTTCACGTTTACCTATAAACATTAACAAAGCAAGAGTGAGTCCACGACTCAGCAAGTACAAAACAGAATAATTGGCACGACATCATCTTATTAACAATTCATATTCATTTAACAATAGCTCAATTCTCCACATTCTCATTATCAACAATTTCTAGTTACAAGTCTCGTTGTCTCATTCATCTTTTTATGAAGGCAATGCAACGCACGTGCACATATCTCATCTCTTCTTTGCTTATACCGTTATAGCTGAGTGTTCACCCGTCGATGATGCACCCTTGTCCTGTGCTCTTTCATACAGGGTCTCTCCTCCATTCCCATGGAGTGCCTATCGAAGTAGGCCTTTTCTCACTCACGCTAGATCCTATCTTTCTATCATAAGTGCTCATATGTAACGCAATGTAATGAATAAGTGATATAACCATTGTTCTTCCATAATTCTCATCACCATCACTAACATCTTAACATAAACATGAAAGCAATACAATACAATACTAGTATTGGCTTGTGAGTAATCAAGGCAAATATTCATGTTATCACAATTTTAAGCGCTAAGATGCTATTTTACTAAGCACTTGCCTTTTTCTCAATTGCGACGATCGGGATAATTTGAAGGTGACAACACACCCAATGCTACTCCTCCTACAAAAAATAATCACTCTCTACACATGCGAAAACAATACAAAATAACATCCAATCAACAATGCTCCTACACGTTTACTAAATCCACCACTTCCCTCCTTTACTGGACAATCAAACCCGCTGTCCTGGTACGAAAATTACTATAACTTTCAATTCCCATATCGAAATATATCAACCCATACCAGTTCTGGAATCTATACAAAATCTCCTACAACTTCCTAGTTAATCACAGGTCCAAATTAAATTATCTTAATCCCCATTTTTAACCCAGAATACAGATTTGTCATCTTCTGGACAACATAATAAATAATTTAATACCTTTTAGTTTACCACAGCAAACCTATTAAACCATTACATTTTTAGTATCTACAGGAAATTTTCTACCATAGTCTAGTTATTCCTAAAATTTAATTCTGAAATAACCTAGTCTAATTAATGTTTTCTCACGACTGCGTCTAGCCGCAACCCATTACTAGATAGCAGCCTCCTAAAATTCATAACTCCTAATCTAGCTATCTAAAAATTGTGTTCTTATGCTTTCTGGAAACCTTAAGAAATTACCTAAAATAAGTAGTGACATAATGCTTCTCTGGATATCTTTTCCAACAAGTGCATGCATATATTCGAACTCCATGGTGCCTTGTGTTACTTTCTTGCCTTGGACAGCTTCTGGAACTTTAGGTCACATTCGAGTTGGTCCACCTATTTGAAACAATTTTTTGGATTTGTACTTTCATAGAATGGGAAATACAAGTCGCTAGAGTCGCACTATGAGAAATGAAATGTTGAATATCCTACCATTGTTAGTTTTGCAAAAATAGCGAAGAACGTGTGGAATTATATGAAATCACTCAACCTTACTCTCTCAATTGTCTACCAATAGCTCTATGCTTTTCCTTATAATGCAAACACATACCTTAGCGTAAGTAGATGAATTAAAGATGATTGTGAAGCAAATTCCAGACCCAAGTGCTGCAACTCACCAAAATCTTACATGGAGATTGGAAATTGGGTTAGTGTATATCCTATCATAATCTGAAATTCTAGTTATTGTAAAACTAGGTAACAATCCAAACTAGAATTCAATGCCTACTTGCTGATCCAAAAGATATAAGAGGTGTTTAGGACAGCAACTCACACATAAAGATAATGAAACATGATGCAAGCAAAGGAATGACCTAACAAGATATAAGTGAATAATAATAGCTCACATTGCACAAGTTATTGAGTGACGCTAGCCATTTGCTCAATTACGATAAAGGGCACGAGACTGCTCAAAATCAACACAAGTGCACAATCTAAAATTTAGAGACAAAAGGGTGTAATAATGCACAAATTTCGTCCACTTTGTTTTCTTTTTCTCTTTTGTTTTGTTTCTTTTATATGCACTCTTTGCTTCTTTCTGTTTATAAGGCCACACTGTTTTTTTTATTTCCTGTCCAAAACAAGACAACACTCAAAGGAAGATTGCTTACAAATTTATGCACTAAACAAGATATGAGTAGCCTAAAAGCAATATCAAATAGCTAGTCTTAATATGTGAAATATTCTAAAAAATATCCCTCTTGAGGATCTGCGCATTCATAGCAGAAAAGAGATAAAAAAAAAATGAGATGCTGGGTTTTTTTTAAAGGAGAAGTCATTCCTTGGACTGAGTGGTATGAGGAGTTTAAGAGTTAGATTCAATCTCGTACTATGATATAATGGTCGTGGGGGAGAGAAGGCCCAAAATCCAGCAAACCTTAGCCGGCAATTGATGCTTTCGCGCGCCATTACTCCAGCGTGAGTTGTGTCGCGTGAGTCGCCTGTCCAGCCAGCACATCTACCCAGCGTCGGTCATGTTCCCACGCATGTGGTTGTTTGCCTGCCGGTCGGCTGCTATCGCTGAGTGCATGTGTCCGTTTGCCGCACTTGAGCCTACCGCTTGCCCATGCATTACAAGCACTCACCATCGCCAGGCTGCATGCTGTACGTCGCCAACGCTACGCCAAGTCGCCTGTGCTCATACTACCACAGAAATAGTTATCATAAATGGATTCTAAACTGTCATTACAGATAATTTTCTGAACCATCTAAATTTTTGTATCTGTGACAACAAGCGGTTATCTCAGGCGATTTATGAGCCATCTATAGTAAATCATAGTAAAATCACAGTACGGACGGTTTATATAAAGAACCATCTGTGAAGCCTACTATCATAGACGGATTCTACCAAAACTGTCTATGATATGTTTGTCATCACAGTCGGTTCGAATAAAAATCGTTTGTGTTGCTTGTAATTATCACAGATAATTTTTGGCCATAAAAAAAAGTTCTATGTACTAACCAACCGTAAAGAACCACCTCTTGATTCCGTGAAACAATAGAACTTCATTTTATAATTTTTTTCTTCCACAAGCAGGAACTTGGGAGTGTACATATGTTGGTCTTACACTGGTACACAATGCGTGGCAAAGTATCAACTTCGTCTCCTTGTCCTGTATGCAAATTACCATGCTATTATTACGCACGGACCACGGATATGGTAAGAGTGGTTGCCGGTATGCTCGGTGTCCCATTTGAGGGTCCTAGTTCCATTAGTACACTCATTTCCTCTACCTCCTGCACACACAAAACCACTAAGTCACTAATGCACAGTTGCACACCCTAATAAAAAATCCACGGCACTAAAACAACAGGAAAAACACACCCCCTATTTGGATTGCGATAGCTTCCCGAGAGATTTTCTGGCGGAGAGTGCTTGCTTGACGCGTTGCGGTGCCATAGCCCGAACTCCAGCTTCATGTCTTTCTCCTACCAGCGGCAGTAGTTGTGTTGATTTTTGGACTGAAATTGGAGGAAGGGGCGAGAGGTGGGAGGAGACTGATGCCTGCCATTCGACGCAGAGAGAATAGACGGGTGGGATCTAGATCTTGAGGGAAATGCCTCGGATCGGTGACGTGGCAAGACGAGATTGAAATTTCATACATAATTACCACAGACGGTTGTCACCACTCACTCCTACCACCACCAATTTTAACCATCAACTATACTTTGCCAACTACTAAGCATTAAGGCTAACCGTCAATATAACTTTAGCTATAAATTTTAGCAACATAGTAATCAACATGATGAGGTTAAAATGAACCAAACCATCACTAAAATGAACCAACCATAGAGTTAACCAAGATACGCATCTAGTAGCATCAACATAAACAATAAGGAGTTAAAGAAAAACCATTGATACTCTAATTATTACAAGGATTGTCTAAACTAAGTATAATTATAGATTAATGATCTCTAAGAGAATAAAGAATTATAAGTGTGCAATACCACATGTGTTACTTTCTTCCATGCATACCGCCTTCACGTTTACCTAGAAATATTTACAAAGCAAGAGTGAGTCCACGACTCAGCAAGTACAAAGTAGAATAGTAGGCAAGGCATCATCTTATTAACAATTCATATTCATTTAACATAACTCAATTCTCCACATTCTCATTATCAATAATTTCTAGTTACAAGTCTTGTTGTCTCATTCATCTTTTCATGAAGGCAATGCAATGCACGTGCACATATCTCATCTCTTCTTTGCTTATACCTGTATAGCTGAGTGTTCACCCGTCAATGATACACCCTTGTCCTGTCCTCTTTCATACAGGGTCTCTCCTCCATTCCCATGGAGTGCCTATCGAAATAGGCCTTTTCTCACTCACGCTAGATCCTATGTTTCTATGATAAATATTCGTATGCAACGCAATGTAATGAATAACTGATATAACCATTGCTCTTCCATAATTCTCATCACCATCAGTAACATCTAAACATAAACATGAAAGCAATACAATACCGGTATTGGCACTAATCAAACTGTCACATACATTCTTCTCTATGTGCATGACATCGATGCAATTGCGAATTTCTAAGTGCTCCCAATAAGGTAATTGCCAAAATATTGACCTCTTCTTCCACATGTTCTTCCGACAGGTCCTCAATTTACATACCTTTCCAAGCACAACGTCGACATCCTTGACTATATCATACACCTCTTTCACGCTGAAAGGCCTTGGTACTGAGTCATCCTCTTTTTTCCGTCAAATTGTTTCTTATCTTGCGGTATGGGTGATATTTTGGAAGGAACCTATGGTGACGCATGTACACAGTTTTGTGCGAGTTGTTCAACCACACACTCTCGGTATAATCTAAGCAGTGCGGGCAAACTTTGGCTCCTTTTGTACTCAACCCTGACAGGTTACCAAAGGCAGAAAAATCATTAATGGTGCAGAACAACATGGCGCGTAGAGTGAAGTTCTCTTATTTGTCCGCATCCCACACATGTACCCCTTCGTTCCATAGTATTGTAAGATCTTCCACCAATGGTACTATGTACACATCAATATCGTTCGTAGGTTGCTTCGGCCCTTGGATAAGTAGTGACATCAAAATACATGTATAGAGTCATGGGTCAGGTGCTATGTCGGCTGCTCATGTTACCAAAAGGATTAATTCCATCTGTACTCAACCCAAACCTTATATTCCTCGGTTTCACACCAAAATCTACAAACATCCTATCGATGTTCCTCCACTGGGCAAAATCAGGAATGTGTCTTATCATTCCGTCTTTCTTACGCTTGCTCCCATGCCAACACATCAATCTTGCGTCCTGCGGTTTGCAAATAAACGCTTCAAATGGGGAGTTACAGGAAGATACCACAACACCTTAGCAGGAGGTCCTTCCTTCGCCTCGATGCCCTTCCCATCATCGGAGTCATTTTTACGCTTTGTATCAGGATGCTTTGCACACCGGACAAACATGTAAGCTAGCGTACTCTTTACGGTACAGGATACAATCATTCGGACATGCATGTATTCTTTCTACTTCTATTCCCAACGGACAAAGAATCTTTTGGAAGCATATCCACTAGGAGACCTAACAATGCCATGAAACTCTTGTCAGACTAACTATTGCTTGCCTTCAATTTTAGCAGTTCTAGAACTGATGACAACCTCGTGTATTACGGCTTGCAGCCTGGGAACAAAGGTTTCTCCGAGTCCTCTATCAAGCCCTCGAATTTACCAAACTCTCTCCCTCACTATAGTTCCCTTCTGCATCACATAGCATCTGATCTAAATTGTCATCCTGTGATCTATCCTTATGATCAAAAGCACAGTCCACAACCGCCATATCGTTGTCTCCCTCGACGATGTCATGACTACCTTGTTGTGTACTCTTCTCTTCACCGTGACTGGTCCAATATTTGTACTCCTTTTTGAAACCCCTTCGAATCAAGTGAGCTTCAATCTACCCTGAGTTGCCAAACATCTTTAGATTATCACTATTAATGCATGAACAGTACATATATTCCATCCCCTTTTTCAACATATCTAGCTCGGCCGCTCTTCTAAAAGCAGACACACCATTAATGTACTCTTCACTCACACGGTTCTCAATGTACATCCAGCTTTGGTCCATCTACGCTACGCATGTAACAAATGAGTATCAAAAACAATTATTAGCGCTACTATATATATAGCAAATTAGACTACCTAGCTATACTTACACATGACATCTAAACAAAAACCTATCTGTTGTGGTTACAGACCAAACAGAGAGATAGTGGTATCGTAGTGGAGATGTTAGGTGAGCAATGCTTGGGGCTCTACCCCATCCTAAGACGACTTTATATACATCCATATGGGAGTATTTTACAATCATACCCTTACACCTAAATATCCCTCACAAGGGCATTCAAGTCATTACACATGTCCCATTTTGGGCTTTACAACCTTTCTAACAGGCCGGCTGGCTTAGGTGGGGGCCACCACTACAACAGAAGCCTCTCAATGTGAAGGGTTTCATGGGCCGAAGCCATGTTGCCGAGTCATTTAGCCCCCTCTGTCCCTGCGGCCTGTGAGCTTCTGTGGCCTTGGGCCGAAATTGTTTTGCCAATGCATCATGTCAAACCCTCTGTCGATGTCGTCCATCGGTTGTGTAGACAAAGTCGAGCAGGTAGCCAGGCTAGGTGGAGCGGGGCGTGGTCCCATCCCTCGTACACAAGGTTGAGTCGGCGGCTTGAGTTAGCCCGCATGCATGACGTTGGAGTGGGCTCCGCATTCGCTACGCGGAGTCAAAGTCGAAGTCAGAGTCATTCTGTAGAGGCAGAGTCGACGCCGAAGTCGAAGTCAGAGTCGTTCTGCGAAGGCGGGGTTGACGCCGAAGTCGAAGTCAGAGTGACTGGCTAGTGGCCCGCCGACCCTGCGCTAATGGCCTCAGGAACCGCTGGCGGGCACCGTGCACGACGGAGTTGGACCATGTCGTGCGCACGCCGACGATCGCGGCGCGCATTCGTTCGAGGCGACGCGTGGCAGGATGTGATTGGCGCTTCGGGGGTGGAAAGCGTCGTGCGCGCGCGCCACCGCGATGCTTCGCCTCCTGCCGGTTGCACTTCCGCCTACTGCGCTTCCGCCTATTGTACTTCCGTCGGTTGCGCTTCCGCCTATTGCACTTCCCGCTGGGGGCGAAACAGGTATATATATACTGGTACCACCGCAGCATCGTCCTTCACCACTCTTGGCCATCTGCTTTGTGGCTTCCTGTTCTCGCGCTGTGTTCTTGCATATGATGCGCATCCAGGTACAGCTAGGGTGACCTTGCCCTTAGAAATAGGTCCATGTCAGGTCATGCGTATTCTCAGATAGCAGAGAACAGTGATGAACTGACGGAGGCCTATTTATGAGAGTTCGGTCAAAACCTATCGCAGGTGATGGTACGGGTAAGATAATGTTGTTTCCAAGAATGGGCGGCTTGGTTCATCTACATTCTCGTAATAGTCTTGCCGTGGCGGATGGTGCCAACAACACGGTTATAAAATGTTGATGAACTAAAGGGGGCCTATTTTTGGGTACTCAGTGAAGACTTATCGCCGATGACCGGTCGCGCTTCCCGACCGGGGGAAGCACGGACAGTTGGATCCCCGCCGGTTGGTGCCCTGTCGAAGGCATCCTCCAGTCGCGAATTGTATGCTTCCAGCAGAGCCGGTCCACCCAGACAAAGGCCGATTCGAAGGGACGCCCCGTCCCTCGGACGCGGCGAGGACGCGGGCTGCGGGGTCATCGCGTGGACTCGAAGTCGAGGTGGCCTCCGATATCACTGCACGGATTCGATCGGAGCAGGCTTCAGAGTCTTCGCGCGGACCGGAGATCAGGGGCCGCCTGGTGCCTCGCGGCTTAAGGATGATGCGCTGATGGCATTGTGGCAGGACGCGTGGCGATGCGTAATTGGCGCAGCGTGCACTTGTCGAACGGCCGGGCGGCTGTGCGTCTTCGGACTCCACCTATCGGAGGCGGTGTGCCAAGACGAAGTCGAGTCGACGAAGCGGGATACGGAGCTGCCCCTCGCCTACGAGGCCGAGTCGGAGGGCTGGCCCGACTCCACAGTTGTGGAGTCGGAGTAGGCTCCGGAGTCGTTTTGCGGGCTCAAAGTCGAAGTCGGAGTCGGAGTTGCTCCGCAGAGGCGAAGTCGATGTCGAAGTCGAAGTGACTGGTTGGTGGCCTACTGATACTGCATTGATGGCTCTGAGAATCACGCTGACCACTGATGCGCGATGGAAAGTAGGCCACGTTGTGCGACCGAACGACTGCGGTCTGGCATTCATTCCCGAGGAGGTTGACGCGTGGTAGGACACGATTGGCGCATCGTGCGCTGTCAGACTGCCGCACGACCGTAATCGCGTGCTTCATCCCGATGGGGCAGGACACGTGGCTGCGCGGGATTGGCATGTCGTGCATCGTCAGACGGTCATGTCCGCAGTCATGCGCCCGTTCCTGAGGAGGCGGGGCGCGCGTGGGCAGCTACGCCACTTCGGCTTCCACCAGTTGCGTTTCCCCGTCGTGGAGGAGGCGAGCGGTTACAGTTTTCGCCGGTTGCGCTTACCGGCAGTGTGGGAGGTGAGGGGGCTTTATATACTCCTTTTGGCATTGTGCCGGCGCTCTCCTTCACATATAGGGATGGCAATTGTGCCCGTTTACCCATGTACCCATGGGTAAATACCCTAATGGGGGGTATGGGGTGTATTTTCTGCCCACGGGAATGAAAATGGAGAGAATTCTCTGCCCATCGGGTAAATGGGCATGGGTACGGGTAGGCTCTACCCGTATGCGTCTCACCCGTTTACCCGCCATCTAACAAAAGTTACAAAACAAAACCCTAACCCAAACCGTGCATGCCTCCGAAAATACCCAGATCCGCCCTCTCGCACTCCCCGTCTCCTCCTTTCTCCAGATCCGCCCTCTCGAACCACGAAGGTCGAGGTCAGTAGTCGCAGCATCACGAAGGTCGAGGTCAGTAGTCGCAGCGTCACGAAGGTCGAGGTCAATAGTCGCAGTATCACGGAGGTCGAGGTCGGTCGTCGTAGCGCCAATGCTGCCGATCGCACCCGTAGCCGACGCCGAGGCCCTCGTGCTCCTCTTCTTTGTCGCCGCTGCCGATAAATCTTTCTTTGGTGCCATCCTTCTTCAAATCTTGGAGCTTGCTCTCGTCTTCCCCATGGATGGCGCCAACTGTTGTAGTTACAGACAAAACAAAGAGATAGTGGTATCGTAGTGGAGATGTTAGGTGAGCAATGCTTGGGGCTCTACCCCATCCCAGGACAGCTTTATATACATCCATATGGGGAGTATTTTACAATCATACCCTTACACCTAAATATCCCTCACAAGGGCATTCAAGTCATTACACATGTCCCATTTTAGGCTTTACAACCTTCTAACATGCCGGTTGGGCTTAGGTGGGGGCTACCCCTACAACACTATATATCATCTCTTTCAATTACAAAAGCATGCATATAAGTTATTAGAAGCAATTGAGTACTAACCTCTAATCACTAAGAAGACGGCGATATGTTTTTATCGAACTCCCTAAAGCCGGCTACCTCACTCCACCGATGCAGCGCAATGAAGACAGATCTGTGTCGAGACCACGTACGCCCAGTATTTAATACCGCAGATTATCCCAGATGGTTCCAAGCACAAATAGTCTGTGATACCAATATATCACGGACGGTTTGTATTAATAATCGTCTGTGATAATTCATAGACGGTTATTAATACGAACTATCTGTGATGTCCGCAATATCACAGACAGTTTGTTATAAGAACCGTCTGTCATGTCCAGAATATCAGAGACGGTTTTTTATATGAACCGTCTGTGATGTTCGCAACATTCACAGACGATTCTTAACACGAACCGTCTATGATGTCTCACTTATCACAGACGGTTCGTGTGAATAACTTTCTGTAAAAATATCACAGACGGTTGCTGTTATAAACTGTCTGTGATAGTTTAAGCGCAGACGGTTCCGGATAAACCGTTTGTGATGTAGCAGTTCAGTATAGCCTCTTTTATAGCAGTGAGTTCTCAGAGCGTATCAAGCATCACATTAATTTTAACCTCTTAGTTAGGAAAACATGACATTTTAATAATTAAGATGAGAACAGGTACAAGATAGAACGTGGTCCACGTAGGTATGCACGTCACATGAATTGACGTCTGAACAAATTATTTAAGTCAGTTTGTTGCTCAGTGCTCGAGTCTTGTACGTACACATCCACCCAACTCAACGTGAGACACGGCAGGGATGCATGGACCATCTTCGGTATGACGAAGGTTTTATAAATATACTGCAATAGAAGTTCTCTCTCTCCAAAAAAAAAAAAGACACTGACACGACGAGCCATCAACTGATGACTATGTTTTCACGTAACCACTCTCTCCAATGCATCTATAAATAGGCGCGGCAGACGGAGGAGTTCACATGCTAAGCTGAGAAAACGTAAGTGCCTTAGCAAAAACGCACCAACATCCAACATCAGTGGTAAGCTCCTATACATAGAGATTAATTTCATCTGTTATCTAGTAATTACTACTTTGTAGAACCGGTATACTTGAATTGTGCATATTTAGTCAGTAGTAGATTTAGCAATGCATTTGGCGAGTAGTACTCCTTGTCTTGTTCTTCCAATGCCCTTTCAGATCTCTCTCTCATAATATAAAGTACTCCTTTTCGTATTCTTCCAAATGCGTGCAGTATGAATCTATTTTTTCTTCGACCGAGCTGTACTTTAATTTGGATGGTGCGTGAATATCTAACTTTGTAAGACATTCGTACTTTTGGTGGATATGACATATTCATACTTTTGGTGGATATGTATATGATCTCTTTTGCTAATTTCTCTGATTAATACAGAACTTTTAAAGTTATTTCTTTGGTTAATATGCCAGCCTCTATCATTTTAATCTTTTTCTATATATATTTAGTTAACCATAGCACCTAATATTTAGTTAGTACATAATATTTATGTAATACATAATATTTTCTAGAGGGGTTAATTATTACTTCGATTAATATGCCAACTTCTAACTTTTAAATATTTTTCTTATATATTTAGTTAATTATATCTCCACATATTTAATTATAACCTAATATTTTCTAGAGGGGTTAGTACACATATTCTAGTAGCTATCCCCTACATGCATGCATATTTATGGCTTATGGTTTCCCACGAACAAATAAACGAGATGATTTCTTCGTCACTATTTGGAAGCGGCTTATCAAGACAGCCTTTTTGAAACTTTTATCTGCTTATTAGCATTCGGTTCGTTCGCACAAACGCTCATACTAGAGTTAAAAGCCATCAGCCATAATCATAAGTCACCGCTAAAAAGAACGCACCCGTACATCCCGTACATGCATCTAGGCCACGGTGAATTTTTTTTATGCAAACTCCCGTGCATATATACTATGCAGCCACGCGGTTACTCTTTTTGCAAGCATATACTCGCTGTGATTATAAAATAATGTCGTTTTGGGTATATTCAATTAAACTTTTTAAACTTTAACTATCAATAATTTATTCAATATTTAGATTGAATACATAAAAATAGTACATATAGTTTTGTGTTTAGTATTTTTTACTTAAACTCTTTTCTTGGTTTGGTAGGATCTAAGAAACGCGGTTGTGATCAAAATGGCTTGAGCTTTTGGCTTCAGCTTATTTTTGCACTATTCATAAATTTCGTCTTTTTCTGAACTTTTGGCTTTTTTTTGAGTTTTTTTACCGGTTCTTTTTTTCCTCGTATTTGTTTGTATTATACATAATGGGCTAACATGTTTTTTCTATTTTTAAATTTTTTTAAATTTAATTATGGTAAATAAGCCTCACAACATTCTGATTTTTTCACCAAATTCTGATGTTTTCAGCCATAAGCCACGGGCTTTTCAGCCATTTTGATCACAACGATAGCTCTCCATATTGAATCCATGCTGTAGATTACAACAATATAAAAACATTGGATGGCCAAGGTCTTTTTCGTTTGATTAATGTGAGAATTTCTAGATATTTCCCTTTTTCTCTAATTCACGTAGAATTCCTAAAGGAGCTTTCAATTGGTTTTAATACAGACAGACAGGGATGCATATGCATGCATTGTCATAAAAGACCTTTGATGTTCCAAGCGTTTTTTTTTTACACATAGGAGGGCAGTGCAGTGATCATGGCTCTCGAGAAGACCTTTGATGTTGGAGCCGACTGCCCACAATTTTCGAGCTACATCAACCGCCTGCGAGATGACCTCCGGGACCCGACCCGGCCACCGTTGTTCGACGGCCTCAGCATGCTCCGGCCGTTCACAACAGTGCCCCAGCAGTGGCTCCACCTGACGCTGGTAGTTGACTCTACCTCGATCGTTGTGTGGGTGCGCACGGACAACCTCTACGTCATCGGCTTCCGAGGAGCGACGAGGACGTGGGAATTCCTGCCTGACAGCGGCAACCCGCGACACCTGATAGGTGGATCGGAGTTCCTTAGATTCACCGGTAGCTACACCAGCGACGGGATCGGTGACATACTACAGGTATGTACGTACTTGCATGTTCTACTCGGGCTGTTTGGGATACAAGAATTCACAAATTAAAATTTTTTATAGATTTTTGTAGAAAACAGTGATACTCAGTTCCTACCAGATTAATTTCTGTGATCTTCTCATGTTCTAAATGTGTTCTATGCATGTATTTGGCTAACCTAGCTAGTTAGTTAATCATAAGTGAACTCTTTTAGGGCACTCACAATGGGAGTTTAGAAACAACCACTTCAATAATTTGTATCATTAACTTGGTACTAAAACTTGTAGGTAGAGGAGAGAGATAGGCTAGGTTGAAGAAAGATTGTCCCACTAATTTCTCGGTCCTCTAAAAGGTTCAATGTTTACATGAGTAACAAATACATTCTCTTTCTTCTCTCTTTCACATCATTAAAAAGATAATATAGCATAGCTATACTAACAAATAGAAACAACTATCGGGAGTGCCTTTAAGTTGCACTACTTACCGTTTAAGAGGTAAGAGGTTAGGTAAATCCTAGCATCCCATTGTAAGGGTAGTTTAGGAAACAATTGTTAACCCACTGTAGCGGGTTAGTGGGTCAAAGCTAGAAGAAAGCAACACAATAAATGATTCCACTAATGCTTCCCAAGGAGTAGGTGGTGCACTATAGTATTAAAGGTTAAGTATTTGGAGTTCATAAAAAGGATTAAGTATTTGAATATGAAACTGAAGCTTAAACCTGCAAAATAACAAATGAAAGGCATGTTTGCTTTTGAGGATGGACATTATATCTTATTTTCGTGTACAGAATTTTGTTCGCAGGATTTGAGTTTATTGATTATGAATTTAAATGCATAATGAGGGCGGAGAAAAAGGATGTTACTACACTATCCCAACGTTACTAAATATTTTTTCTCTAGTTCAAATTTAAGTTTATTGGTATTCCTTTTTTAAATATTTTGTAAATTATTTGGGGATATTTGAACTTCCAAATTTGTGTTCTTGTACTTTTAGTTTTTTGAAATACTGTTTGATTCTTAAAATATTTTGTTTTCAAATTTTGATAGCATGCTTACCTTTTATCATTCTTTGATGTTTGTATCTAATATGACAATATTAGCAAATGATCCAGTATCTTTCCAAAAATAGTATGTGGTCCGAGACACACATATAGCCCTCCCGGCTGAGGTCATATATTAAACGGTAATGCTAATTTAACATTTGTTTCCTTCTATAATATGCAGTCAAAAGTCCTTATTACCCTATTATCTCATGCACAGTAATAGACATATCAACTATTGGATCTTCCAAAATGGATGGCCTAAAATATTCTGGATGTACATTGAAAAACTCCATTACGAACATCTAGCTAGCTAGATGCACGCATGGTGGAATGCAGGGATTGAAATCTCGTTTTACAATAAATCTCGACCCTTGGCCAGCTAGTGAAAACTTGCCGGTTTTCGGTGAATTCCATCCGAAATTTTCAAACCACGCATTTGAATTTATAACAGGTTTCGTCCAAAAAAATCTCATAGACATAGGCCGGCTTTAAATTTCAATTTAAATGCACCAAAGTTTTCTTGGGCGGGTTTAAGAATCAACCGGGGCCAAGATTTTCGGTTTTCGGTGAAAATCGGCGCAGATTTGAGTCCGTCATTGAACGTGCGTGCAGGATCAACGGGACCTTGGGCGGCAGCCGCTGGTGGATGCCATCCGCGGCCTGGCTGCTTACACGGGGCAAGTCAACCAGCAGGCGTTGGCACGAACATGGCTTCGAACCGTTGTTCTCACCATGAGCGAGTCCATCAGGTCACAAGAAGTCTGCGACCGTGTCGGCGACCTCCTGCGGAATGGACAAGCGCTGGGCCGACCACAAGGATGATCGATATCATCAGGAACTGGTCCAAGATCTCGGCTTGCCTGATTCGAAGCGCCAACAATCCCGACCACTCGGATGGGCTGTACAGAGGGCTGAGCGTGATAGGTATCAGTAACACCTACCTGGCCCGTCAGGTGGTGGCAATCGTGTACCGCGGTCCTATCGAACGGGCAGAGCGCGAGAAGCGTTCCGTCAGCGGCCACGCCGTCGACGACGTGCCGACGGGGCTAACATTGGTTGAGATCTTCCAGGTGGTCATCCTCAACATCGATGGCGAGCACCCAGGTGACCTGTACGGGACCATCACTGTCAACGACGGCCTCAACCCGAAGGTGCTCTTCAGCAGGGACCGGTCCAACACCCAGTCCGTCAGCCCGGGAGGGCTGGCGGAGCTCACCGGCCCGGCAAGGGCGGTCTGGGGCTACGACGAGGTCATCATCGACGTCGACCTCGTGGACAAGGACTCCTTCCCGGACCTGTCGCCCGACGACGAGATAAGCAAAGGGCAGATTGTGTGGAACATGTACGACACGCCGGAGGACGAGTACAACGAGGTCAAGGACCACGTCGTGAAGGGGAAGCACGGCGCAGTGAACGTCCGCTACGCCGTGATCACCAACGCCGTTGTGGCCACCGTGGTGGTCGTGCTCACCAACGGCGACGGCGAGAGCTGGCCGGACCTGTACGGTACGCTCACCGCAGCCACAGCCATGTTCAACTCGGTCAACATCACGCTCTTCGACAGGAAAAGGAAGGATATCGTCCAAGTGCAGGCCGGTGCGCCCATCCCACTGCTGAGGAACGTCGTCGTCGTCCCGCTCGGATCGTCTCTCCAGATAAACGCCGACCTGTGGGACAGGGACAGCTTACCGGACCTCTCGCCCGACGACCAGATCGCGAAAGGCGAGGCCAAGTTCGACGCGAGCCCGGATGGGACGGAGGAGACGAAGGAGATCCGTGGGCCCCACGGTGTGGTCACGGTGCGTGTCACGTGGTCGTCCAACTAGCTAGTAGTAGCTGGAACATTGTTGAGACCCGGAGGAGCGACACATAAGTTGCATGCGTGCTGCTTTTGTTAATAAACCTGGTGAGCTCAGTGCTTCTCCTACCAGGCTACCACTTCGTATCTATCTATCTTAATTATTATCTGTCTTTTGTTGCTTGCTCGTGCTATGCTATGATGTAATAAGGTGATGATATATATAATCCTTAAGTGTTAAGGCGTGCTTCTGTTGGGGCCCGGGATTGTATCGTGCGGACCCTTATTATCGCGCTAGTCTCGTTGTTCAGTGGCCAGTGCACAAAATACATCATAGTTGTGTCGTTGTCCATACATGAATTTGAATAAAAGAGTACTTAGATAATATTAAGTAGTCATACATAAATCTTGATGGTCGAGTTTTACAAACTGGACCGTGTAGGCCAATTAAATACCATAAACTAAGTCTCGCATCGGAAGACAGTTGCTGTCTTAGGATTTAGAATGGATATTCAGAATTAAGAAAATGTTCTTCAATAGAAATGGTAAAGGTCCACAATAGAAAAAATCCCAACATGCACTTGCTAGATATAACATCTAAAAATAGTTTAGATATATTGAGTCGTATGTACCTAGAATCACTTAAAAACGTAAGTTGATGACGAAATGTGGGCAATATACTTCAACACTCTCCCCATATGTTTAGACTTTGCTAGGCCTAAGACTTGGAACTCGAAGTGGATCTCAATTATTTTTTCATAATATTACGTTAGCCATGTCATTAACTTAGGATTTCTTAGCTCTAATACCATATTATGTTTTATGCAACAAGATGTTCATTCAAAAGCTTAAATTGATGAGAAAAGATGGACAATCTACTTCAACAAGATAAAATTACAAAAGAAATTAGGATGCATCTATATTGTGATGCAGTTTGACGTGCATGGCTTGCGTGCGCCAAGGCACAACACACCACTATGCGCAGTCCCCACCTAGTGCCTGCTATTTCATTTGCCAGGACGTAGCTGTGCGCCCCTCCTTCTAAGGTGACCGTTGTCACCTGCTTGCTCCTTGTTGATGTGCCGCCTCCTATTGGGGCCTTTCCTTGCCATCGAGGCGAAGCTAGAGGCTGGATGCTGGCACCCATAATTTGTATTTCAAATCCACATATGTTTCCTGTGCTAGTTCCATGATCAATAGATAGCACATACATTCAACGTCATTGGTATCACATCCACACACGATAATTAAAATCAAGTAGCATAATATAATTAAACAAACGAAGTTAAGTGTTAGCAACATATTTACAACAAAAGGCCTAACCGGCCAAATGGTTCACATGTCATAAATATAGCAGTGGAAAACAGTAAAAGAGAGGCACCAAAAACCAATTGCGTGCCTCAACCCTCCCATAGTCTACTAACTAGGTAACCGGTGTCATCATCACCAAAACTAACGGTGTAAAAGTAACCGTGTGGTCCCTCTTCTTGCTCTGATATTGTTTAACAAGTAATTGTGAATATAAGATTGTACTTTGCAAGACTTTATGGCAAAGTGTATTAATATGCAAGCTATGCAAAGAAGTGTGATGATCCATGCTATCACTACCTTAGGTAATGACAATAGCCTGTGATTATTACCCAATAAATAGGATAAATTTCTATTTTATTGAATAATAGCCACATCAACGTGTTGAAGTAGAACAATAGCTAAAGACGGTACAATATTATTATAATACCATTGTCATATAGGGCTTTAATATTTAATAAGACCTAACAAGTTTTATACAACACCGGGAGATAGAAGTGGTACCAACTAACACTTATACAAGTACTAAAGCTACAAGATAGCAACAACTAACATACTCGGGATCCCGTAGATGACTATCGGCCGCCGCCTACTCCTCCCAACCTCCATAAGGGGCCTCCGTTGCATATGCGTCATACTCCAGAACAATCTCGATTCCCTCGGTATAGCTATCCTTAGCATAGACCTCAGCATAACTAGGTAGATCGTCATACCGACTCACCGATAACAATGAGGATTAATAACAAGGGTAAGTACAAAAGTACTTAGCAAGTAGTAATACTAAATATGCAACTTCATGCTAATCATCATTAGAACAAAATTCGTATCTCTTCTGATCATCATTCTTAAAAATTTCAAAATTGTTAGTCTTTTAGTTTATAAAGCAACTAGTCACTCGTACTCATAGAGAAGACCCCCTGTAGGCTTCCATAGTCTCTAGTCCAGGAGACAGGCATAAATTCATAGTTTATTTAGCGCTGCGCAGACTTGTATCACTTTAGCTATAGCCACCCTAACTTTGACTGCAACAGATTCATTCACATTTTCTTAGATGCGATGCTCGAGTCAGAGTTAGAATGTTTTCTCTACTTCTGTATATTATAACTCCACTCAGTTATCACGATGATGACCCTTGTGTCGAGGAGGTTTTTTCATCGCCCGACACATGCTAGAGAGGCATATCTATCACCCAACAACCACCTTAGGGGTCATCACCTTGCTAACCATGTGTCAAGGATGCTTTTACATCACCCGACACATTTTAGGGAGGTATATCCATTACCCAGCACCCACTATGGGTCTTGCCCCTCTTGGGCTTACCTAGTCTCTCGTACCCAAATAGAGTGTATAATAAACTTCAATAGAGTAACATATTGTACCCATCCTCAATGGGAACATGGTCGATACGACAATATGGTTCGTCCACAAGTGAAAGTTTGTTGGTCCTTTTATTATAACCATATATACAGGGCCCCAAAACTTGACCCTTTTTCTGACCCGGGCACCCTCCACCCACTTATTATTTACCTATAGGATAGTGACTTCTCCAACTGTCTACCTTGTCATATTCATCATCATTAATCTCAAACACATATTCATCATTATTATCATCAAGAACATGATTTCCTTCCAAAAATTCCTTTTATGTAGAGAGTAATATTAATCTAGCATAAAAATAACTTTTTAGCGAAATTACTCTAATCCAATGATCAAAGGCATGCTTGCCTGGGATTTGGTCAACGTTCCCAGTTTCAGGTATGTTCAGGTGAAGTTTTTCCTCTAGACTTGGTTCGCCTTCTGCAGTCGTTACTTCTACACTCTCCCCATATGTTTAGGCTCTGCTAGGCCTAAGACTTGGAACTCGAAGTGGATCTCAATTATTTTTTTCATAATATTATGTTAGCCATGTCATGAACTTAGGATTTCTTAACTCTAATACCATATTGTGTTTTATGCAACAATAAGTTCACTCAAAAGCTTAAATTAACGAGAAAAGATGGGCAATCTACTTCAACGAGATAAAATTACAAAATAAATTAGGATGCATCTATATTGTGATGCAGTTTGACGTGCACGCCCTGTGTGCGCCAGGGCACAACGCACCACTATGTGCAGTCCCTACCTAGTGCCTGCTACTTTGTCTGCCTGGCCGTAGCTGTGCGCCCCTCCTTCTAAGGTGACCGTGGTTGCCTACTTACTTCTTGTTGACGTGTCGCCTCCTATCGGGGCATGCTCCTTGCCATCGAGGCGAAGCTAGAGGCTGGATGCCGGGACCCATAATTTGTATTTCAAATCCACATATGTTTCCTGTGCTAGTTCCATGATCAATAGATAGCACATACATTCAATGTCATTGGTATCACATCCACACACGATAATTAAAATCAAGTAGCATATATAATATAATTAAACAAACGAAGTTAACTGTTTGCAACATATTTTACAGCAAAAGGGCTAACCGGCCAAATGGTTCACATGTCATAAATATTGTAGCGTAAACATAGTAAAAGAGAGGCACCAAAAACCAAATTGCGTGCCTCAACCCTCCCACAGTCTACTAACTAGGTAACCACTAGTAACCAGTATCATCATCACCAAAACTGACAGCGTAAAAGTAAGCAACTGTGTGGTCCCTCTTCTTGCTCTTATATTGTTCATCAAGTAATTGTGAATATAAGATTGTACTTTGCAAGACTTTATGGCAAAGTGTATTAATATGCAAGCTAAGCAAAGAAGTGTGATGATCCGTGCTATCATTACCTTAGGTAATGACATTAGCCTGCGATTATTACCCAACAAAAATAGGATAAATTTCTGTTTTATTGAATAATAGCCACATCAAAGTGTTGAAGTAGAACAATAGCTAAAGACGGTACAATATTATTATAATACCATTGCCATGTTGGGCTTTAATATTTAATAGGACCTAACAAGTTTTATACAACACTGAGAGATAGAAGTGGTACCAACTAATACTTATACAAGTACTAAAGCTATAAGATATCAACGGCTAACATATATACTCGGGGTCCCGTAGATGACTATCGGCCGCCGCCTACTCCTCCGAACCTCCATAAGGGGCCTCCGTCTCTAACTACCTACCTTGTCATATTCATCATCATTAATCTCAAAAACATATTCATTATTATTATCATCAAGCACTTGATTTCCTTCCAGAATTTCTTTTATGCAGGGAGTGATATTAATCTAGCATAAAAATAACTTTTAATTGAAATTACTCTAATCCAATGATCAAAGGCATGCTTGCCTGGGATTTGGTCAATGTTCCCAGTTTCAGGTATGTTCAGGTGAAGTCTTTCCCCCAGACATGGTTCGCCTTCTGCAATTAATACGTAGGCTATGATTTATTTTATGGACCTATGTCGAGGTGTCTCTATGGTGACCTCCTGCTGATTCACGATACATGCCAGACGTCGTGTACTTCGCCCCTAGCTTTGGGGAGTTTGACGATGGTTTTTTCTAGGGCCTAATCCCCAGTTGGCTACCTATGGGCTATGTTGGCATACAACTGGATTAATGCTTCTGCTTAGTTATTTGTCTTCCGCAGCAATTTACTTTTGATTTTGATAATTACTTGGCTAGTTGGCCACATACTATAAACCTTATTATGCATCGTTTATGTATTCACCCCTTTGTCATGAATTAAATATATACGATATGTATGGATGTGACCTCAATAGTATAAATGTGTATCCAAGCTACTGATCATGAGACAAGAATAGAACACATATGGCGACAACAAGTGTCTCCCCACGCCCAGGGTCCCGACATAAGCAGTCATACATAGATCTTGATGGTCATTACAAGGAAATGCAATTGTTGCAATAAAATTAATCATTCATTAAGACTAAAATTGTTACAATATACACATTTTGCAATGAAATTAAAATCATTGCCAGGCATTGTAATAAACCCTGTGGTAATAGCTCATTGCAATAAAAAACAAATCGTGGTGATAAATTCTATCATCACGAATACAAAACATTGCAACACATATATAAATAATGCCACAATTTACATTACGTGGCAATAGTCTAATGCAAAGCTCTAGATTTTGTGGCATAGTTTAATGCAACATGCTAGATTTTGTAGTAATATCTTAATGCAACGCGCTAGATTTCGTGGCAATAACTTAATGCAACGCACCAAATTTTGTGGCAATAGCCTAACGCAATGCGCTGGTTTTCGAGGAAATAGCTTAATGCAACATGCTGGATTTCATGGAAATAGCTTAATGCAATGCGCTGGATTTTATGGCAATAGCTTAATACAACGCGCCGGATTTCATGACAATAACTTAATACAACACATCGGATTTCGTGGCAATAGCTTAAGCAACGCATAGGATTTCGTGACAATAGCTTAAGCAACACACCGTATTTTATGACAATAGCTTAATGCAACGCGCTAGATTTTATAGCAATGCTAAATGCAACATACCGAATTTCGTGCCAATAGCTTAATGCAACGTGCTGTATTTCATGGCAATAGCCTGTTGCAGTAAATTAAATTTTATATAACAATACATATATGAAACTGTTTTTACAATAATTATGGTGATATCATTTTAGTCCGATAATAGTAGACAAATGACTTATTACATATATAATTAACCAACAGTTGAAGTAATTTACTAGCACGTCCAACGCATTCATAATAATTAGATGGTATTGAAAGCAAATAGCCAAGATTACATGTCCAAGCATTCGTACAAGTTTTAGAAGTAAACAACCAAGACTATAAATCTAAGCATTCATATAGGTCATGTAAACAATGAAAAGAAATCTTGATGATGCATTCTTCATGGCAAGGGCACATTCCAAATCGGCAACAACTTCAATCTTTTTTATCTTCACTTCACTCAAAAAAGACCATCCTATAGGACAGGAAGCAAATATTCTCATTTGTAATTAGTTGAGATGCAATGAATAGGAAAGTCATATAGGTATTTAAAGAAGACTGCAACTTCTATAAATTTGTTTGTATTAATTTACATAATTTGATTTGAATAGAAACTTGTTATTACGAGTGTGTTAGTTACCTTATCACTTGTAGAATGATGATGATTTTTAGCTGCTTGCACAAGTTGGTGAGAACTAATCATGCTTGAGTTTTGAAAAACAGAGCATGATGTATTTCCATTTCTTTGAGCATTCTTTCCACGAAAAAGCTATATATAAAAGATAATTCTATAACTTTTATTTTAGATTCATAATTGTTAAGAATGAAATATGCTCACCAACACTGAAAAACATATAAATTGAAAAACAACTTCCAATTAAGGATGACAAGTGAAGCATCAAACCATATTCCGTGTCACACAATGCATAGAGAAGTGAAAGTGAACCATCGGTTACACTAAAAACAATGCGTCTAATTGGGATGTCAGAGATAAATTGGACATTGTCACATTTAGTGAAATTAGTTTGTGGTGTTATGCTATTTAAGATTGCTCAATGGATTTGATAATGCATGATACTATGGAATTGCATATTAGTGACTGTTGGACCGAAATGGCGACAGAGGGGGGGTGAATGTCGATCTTTAAAAATCGCCCCCAACAAATATCTTCTTCTCCAGTAGCTATGAGAGCTATGAAGGAGAAAATAAGCCCTCACTGGAAATCACAGAGACACTGAAAAGCTAGACCCAGAAGGAAGCAATCAAGAAAAGCAAATTCAGCGCAAAACTGGCCTCAAGCGGTAGTACCGCTTGGTCGAGCGGTAGTACCGCTGAGCGGTAGTACCGCTGGTTAGAGCGGTAGTACCTTTGAGCGGTAGTACCGCTCCCCGAGCGGTAGTACCTCTCGAGAAAAAACAGCAAACAGGAATTTCAGAAAATTGAGAGATTCGCACCGATTCTTGGATTCTTGGCTTGGGAAACTTTGAGGATAGCTAGGGAACACTCCCAGAAGACTAAGCCAAAAGACAATAACAAGAAATCCACTCCAAGAATCAAGAATTTTAGATTTGGGTAAAAATCTGAATTCTTGCACGACCCGAGCCAAAAATCAAATTGCTCCCAAACGGTTGATCCTTTGGCTATGAAATTTTGAGGATAGCTATAAGATAGCCTCTGGATCCTCCATGCCAAATTTCAAGCTATTACAACAAGGGGAACACTGAGAGCACCAAAACCCTAGAAAAGCAAAGCTTGAACAGGGGAGGTCAAAAAGGCAAAACTGAGATTAAAACCTTGTCTCTGGGATTTTAATTGATCAAATGATCTTGAAGCACTATCCCATCATGGAGCAACCCATTTTACACCTCCACAGCAAGCAAGAACTCGAAAATCAAAAACTCAAGAAATCCACCAAAAGAGCATCGAAGGAAGAACAGAGAGCACGGGAATAAAAACTTCAGATTTTCATTTCTTGGATCACAATGAATACAGAGGAGTCCCGATACCCCGACTTGATACAAAAGGAAAGATTACAAGCTCTCAACTCAAACCATCCTCTCCCTCTCTACTCAAGAACACAACTCAAGAACACATGAGGGAGGGAGCACTCGAGAACACATCGATGGAGGACAGAACAACCCTCTGCCTTCTCCACCCACTCTCAACAACTAAAGCCTAAAGCCTAAAGCAACCACTAAAGACTCTTTTGACTCTAGCAAACCCTAATTCCACCTCAAGTGCTCAAGGAGGGCATGCAGCCCTCCTCTCCTTTATAGCGCTCGCTAACGGGTCTCCGCCTGCTACGCCCGCTACGCCCAACGGAGCCCGCTCCCGCTTGTGCAGCCTTGCGAATTTCCGATTCGCCTTCGCACCTTCCGGAAGCTTCGCGCTCCTGCCTCGCACGCTCGCAACCACCTCGAGTCCACGCCGTCTTCGACACATCCCGACCGTTCGACCTCGGCGCCACCGCGCTTAGTCCGGTCCACCGTGTCGCCACGACTCCAACTCGACGTCCTGCGATCACACGGATAAGAAACACGCCAAATAGCACCGCCGACACATGAAAGCGTAAATACCAATACACTTACCATAGATGAAGTCAAAACTGTCAAAACATTAGAATATGCATCCTAAACCGAAATGACCAGATTTGACCAAAGTCCGACCGAGCCCGATTGCGCCACGCAACGACTCGACTCTGAACCACTCAAACCAAACTCGACTGACCTAAACCTTTGTCAATTACTCATCACTCTCATGGAGCACGACCACATGATCTCTCAATCTCCCCCTTGATGAGTCTATTGACAAACTCAGAAAAAGCATGAAGTTGAGTTTGATTTTGAAGAATCCAACATGGTCCAAGGAAGAGAATGAAGCTAATGACCATGTCGACAGAAGGAACACTAGAGCAACAAGAAAGAGAAAATTGATCTCCAAAGCTCTAAACTGTTCCCAACAGACTTTTTCTTCTCTATTCTCCCCCTTTTGGCAATAAACACATCAAGATGCAATAGAGAGAATATGACATGTTAATGGATGAAAATGGCTGAAGTTTGTTTTTATTAAGCATTTGGAGCCATGAGAATTATCCATAATGACCAACATGTAATACACCAAGCCATAACTCAATAAAGGCTATCTAGATCATGACAACATATATATAAGCTAGCTAAAAGCACATAGATGACAATCTGAAAATGTAATGCATTTAGTGAGCAAGTCAAGTCATCAAAGAGCAAAGTCTAGCTAGAGATATCCAAGGATGATGCAGGCCATGTCAAGTAAGCTAAGCGGAACCAAGAAGCTAATATTGAGACCAACTAGAGTGCTATGCTCAAGAATGAAACATTGGCGCAAGTAGTTGGTTCTTTTTGTAGCTTAAGCAAATTGAGCACATAAGACATTGTCTTTTTAAAGCTCATGGTCGTTTCTAACCCAAATTTTGTTTATGTGCTAGATCTCAAGCCTTATGCGACTACTCCAAGCAATAAGCTTAAGAAGATAGTCTAGGTCATCCAAAACTCCCCTGAGTTCATGCCTAGTGCAATGGCAAGCCGTCTCATGAGAAAGAATTGGTGAAATCAGTTTTTTCGCACAAAAGAGATTTTTTTTGTGCTAGATCTCAAGCCTTATGCGACTACTCCAAGCGAGAAGCTTAAGAAGATAGTCTAGGTCATCCAAAACTACCCCTGAGTTCATGCCTAGTGCAATGGCAAGCCGTCTCATGAGAAAGAATTGGTCAAATCAGTTTTTTCGCACAAAAGAGATCTTTTTGCTTTTTAACACATTGTACTAACTCATGTATCATCAGGAGACTAAAACAGCTCAAACTAAGGCTCAATATAGATTCAACGCTCTACTCAGCCTATTTGACATGGCATGAATCATAAAAGGATAGCTCAAGAAAGACTAAACTCAAATGCTAGCATGACAAGTTTTACTTCAAGTTGGGCAATTTTAATTAACTTATCATGGTAAAAGCTAGTCTACACATGTGAAGTCATGATCAATCTAGCATATAAGGCACAAATCATGGCAAGGTGTAAAGCATTGTAAACATGTCATAACAGGGTAATAATCAAGGCTCAATGTAGTTATATTACAATGCGAAATGCTAAAATGCAGAAAAAATCCAGCTCCCCTTCAACATGACATGCAACTTTTAGTTCAAGTTGAGTTAAGTCACAATTAAGCTCCAGACGCTCCCAAAAGAACTCTCCCTGAACCAAAGCAATAAATCGAGAAGCTGGCAAATAAAATCAAAACAGGCAGTCCTTAAAGCATAGATAAGATATAGAGACAACTATGGCTCGATCGACTCTCATCTACCCCATATGACTCGGGACAATCACTAACAAGAAATCACACACTAGAGAGCAAACACGCACTGCCTACCCGAGGGTGGCCCAACCTCGCTAGAACCTACAAGAAGTGAGTGAGCTCGACCTAGTGAGATAAGAAGCACTAATCACGGAAGCACAAGATAAGAGTTAGAAGTCTAAGCATCTCGGCAAGAGAAGCACTCTAACCTATGCTGGAAGGACTAAACCCAAATGCACCCCGAGTGCAATGCAAATGAAATGAGACGAAGCATAATCAATATAGTAAAGCGAAGAAACCCAAAGCTCCTACTCACTACAAATCCGTATGACAAACCACCCAAGCTCTCCCGCAGAGCTGAAAACCTCGAATCGTCCAAAGGCTTGGTGAAGATATCACCAACCGGTGGTCACTCTCACAAACCGGAGCACTATGTCACCTTTCTACATGGTCTCTAAGGAAGTGGAAGCGAATATCAATATGCTTGGTCCGAGAGTGCTGCATCGGGTTCTTAGCAATGTTAATCGCAGAAGTGTTATCACAAAAGAGTGGAACATCGTCGATAACTAACCCAAAGTCCCGCAGGTCGGGCCATCCAGTATTCGATCGCAGAACTGGTCGCAGAACATACTCGCCTCTGCGGTGGATGTGCAACACCGATCGCTTCCTAGGCGACCAAGAGATTTGAGAGAAGTGCCAATGAATTGGCAGTGCCGGAAGTGCTCTTCCTATCTATCCTACGACCAACAAAGTTCGCATCCGAAAAGGCTCTTAAGGAAAGACAGATGAGGAAGAGTACCGATACCATAGTCAATGGTAGCTCGAAGGTACCGAAGATGCGCTTCACCGCTGGCGGTGAGATACGCGAGAGAAGCTCGAAAACGAGCACACGCACACACGAGAAGTGTATGTCCGGTCTCGAGGCGTTGAGGTAAAGAAGGGAGCCGATCATACTTCGAACTCTTTCGATCAAGCGGCTCGCCGTCCTCATCTGGGTCAAGATAGGCTGTCGAAGCTATGGGAGTTGACACCGGCTTACCATCACTCATATCGAAGCGCTTCAGGAGGTCACGAGTGTACTTTACTTGATGAAGAAATGTACCCTCCCGAGTCTGCTTTATTTGGAAGCCAAGGAAGAAGGTCAACTCACCCATCATACTCATTTCAAACTCGGTGCTCATGACATCCGAGAACTGGGAAACCAGAGTATGGGAAGAGCCGCCAAAGATAATGTCATCGACATAGATCTGGACGAGCAGAAGGTCAGCCCCAAGCCGGCGGATGAACAAGGTCTTATCTACTTTACCCATGTCAAACCCATGACTCAACAAGTAGGACTTAAGCCTCTCATACCAAGCTCTGGGGGCCTGCTTAAGTCCATACAACGCTTTGGAAAGCTTGAAGACATGGTGTGGGTATTTGGGGTTCTCGAAACCTGGAGGCTGTTTGACGTAAACTTCTTCCTCAATGACTCCGTTAAGGAAGGCACTCTTGACGTCCATCTGGTAGAGCTTGAAACCCTTAGAAGCTGCAAAGGCAAGCGAGATTCTAATGGCCTCAAGTCGAGCTACGAGGGCAAAGGTCTCTCGAAATCTAGACCCTCAACACGGGAGAACCCCTGAGCTACCAATCTAGCCTTGTTTCGAATAACCACTCCATCCTCACTCTGCTTGTTCTTGAACACCCACTTAGTCCCAATAATATTGTGACCTCGCGGGGGCTCGACAAGCGACCATACCTTGTTCCTCTCGAAATTTTCTAGCTCCTCATGCATGGCATTGACCCAAGACTCATCAGATAGAGCATGAGAAACATCTTTGGGCTCAAAGGAGGCAATGAAAGCAGAATGGAGACATAATTGAGATAAGCAGATTTTGAGCGGGTCACACGCTCGAAAAGGTCTCCAATGATCCGCTCTGAAGGATGAGCTCGGATATGTCTAGGAGGTCCAGGATGAGATGAAGAAGTGGCCTCTACCTCGTGAGTCGATGAGGTAGGAACAGAGCCACCACTCGTAAGAAGCGAAGGCATGGTGATCACCTCGAGGTGCGGTGGAAGACGGCACCTCAAGGGGTGGATGAGGGACAGATCGTGTAGACAACCGTCGTCTCCATCATCCTCATCATCCACAAAGATGGTCTCGATCGCTCTAAAGAACTCGAGATATCAGGCCTAGTCCCCTGACCGGCCTCGTCAAAGGTCACCTCACAGGTCTCTACCATTTTGCTAGACTCGCAGTTCCAGACCCTATAAGCCGCGAAGAAGGCGAGTAACCTAGAAAGATTCCATCACAAAAACGTGACTTGAACTTGTCTAGGTTCCCGGACTTCAAAACAAAGCACTTGCAACCAAACACACGAAAATGAGAGACGCTAGGCTTTCGCCCATATCTCAGCTCATAAGAAGCGCGATGCAAGTGTGCCCTAAGAAATACTCGATTTGAGACATGGCACGCGGTGGCTATAGCCTCAGCCCAAAACTTCCGCGGTGTAGAGTACTCATCAAGCATCGTCCTGGCCATCTCGACCAAGGTACGGTTCTTCCTCTCCACAACGCCATTTTGTTGTGGGACGTGCGGAGAAGAGAACGGTGCTCTACACTGTCTCACCACGAAACTCTCAGTAGGAATTCTTGAACTCCGTGCCATTGTCACCGTGGATCGCTCGTAAGGCACCCGGAGCTCAACAGAAAGACTACCAAAAGACCTCGGAAATGTGAAAATGTCTCATCCTTCGAGGCTAAGAAAACACCCAAGAATACCTCGAGAAGTCATCGACCACGACAAGAACATACCACTTCCTCCCGCTGATCGCACTCGAGTGGTCCAACAAGTGTCCATATGGAGCAATTGTCCCGTGCATCGGTCATAGTAATCGTGGACCGAGGGTGAGAAGCGGCAACCATCTTGCCGTGCGGCATGGAGCACGACTAGATCTTTGACCATCTTGAGCTTGGCGCACCACGAATGAGGTCGTGGCCGCTAACTCGGTCAAATGGTCAAATCCGATATGACCAAGTCTCCTATGCCGAAAGAGAGGTCGCGGGACTCGAAGCAACTAAGCACCGAGAGGATCACCGAAGACTCGGAAAATTTAGCACGAAAGATCCTCCCAAACGAAATCCGCAAACCGGACTACAGAAGAATCAAGAATTTTGCAATTGTTTTTCTTGAAGCTTACCTCAAACCGTCATCGTAAGCCGAGAAGCGGAAAGCAAATTGTATCTGTAGCTTACTAACCAAGGCTACATCTTTCGAATGAAAGAATCATTAATGCGCACGCACCTTTGGCGATGACGCGCCCGGATGAAGCATCTCGAAGGTGATCGTCTCATCACCGGAGCACGCAAGGGAAGAAAACCAACGGGAATCTCCGGTCATGTGTCGTGAACACCCGGAGTCTACGAGCCAAACCTTTCCCTTCCCTGCCCGACGAACCTGAGTCAAATAGATCAACAACAATAACCCTGGACCTCGTGCTGGTCCTAGGTGCACTCAGGATCTCGGGCTGACCCTGAATACGCCTAAGAGACTCAACACGGTCTCTACGCGCGATCTTGGCGCGCCTGAAGCATCGATCAACCATGTGTCCATCCTTCTGACAGAAGGTGCAGTGATACTTCATCCTCTGAGAGGTAGAAGTAGCACGGTCAAAGCCGCTTCGAGAGGCGAAGCGGCAGGTGGACTCACCTTTGCCGAGATCCCTTGGACAAAGCCCGCTGATTTGAATTTAACCTCATCGATCTGGGCTCGACTCGATCACACCTCCTACTATGGGTCGAGAATAGCAGGTGGATGCTTCCTCATATCCTCATAAAAATCATATCCTAGACCTTGATTGAACTTGCAAATCTTGGATTGGTCTAGAATAAGATTATGCTTCTTCTTGCCTCCTACAAATCTCTCGAGAGTGTTCATAAGGTACCGACACTCTCGAAAGAGAGAGGTGCAAGAAGAGCAAGGGAAGAGGAACAGCAGGAGGTAAGGGAGCGGATGAAGAACCAACAGAGAGGGAAGAATGGCTTGTGCACGCACACCGACTCAAGGGACAGTCCCATCATGCTAGCTGGTTGGTTCACGCCGCTAAGCGCCTCAACCTTACCCAGGGCTTCTCCCCTTCTCCACAATCACATTACAAGCAGAATGTGGCTTCTCTAGAAGGTCCTTAGTTAGCTTCACACATTTCTCATCCAATACAATCAAGTCAGATTTTAGTTTGTTACAATTAATGCATGGTGAGCTAACAGGGTCCTTAGAAGCAAACTGAGCCAACTTCCTATCATGATCAATCATTTCTTGAAACTATTTGGAGACAGCTTCAAGTTCAGCAGTTAACTTAGGACAGTTCAAGCATGAATCAATCGGCTCAAGTAAAGAAGCTTGGAGTTCAGCAATTTTATGATCTGCCCGTTTTAAGTTCATCTTTAAATTATTGCAATTTTCACAAGGATCGGGCAGATCAAGGAGCATGGCATAAGGTCCTCTAGCAGCAGTGTCCTTATCCTCACATGAGGTGGGAGAAGTAGTCTCATCAGTAGTAAGTAGGGTAACAGCCATCCTACTCAACTCTAACTCAGCAAGCAGACTAACATTCTCCACCTTAATTGAATCAAGCTCGGAGGACACACTATCATGTGAGGTCCTTAACTTCTCCAAATCACCCAGCAAAGCACAGCATGTATCACAGTCGTCACGGGAGGGAGCAGATGTTAGAGAAGTAAGCTCCCGTGACAGTCTATCTACTTCCTTCTCTAACTCGGTACACCTAGTCCTAGCTCTAGCATGAAAACCTCCTAGCTTAAGGAAAGCTTCATTAAGTTGGTCATAGGAGGGACATACCTCGTCCGAAGTCTGAGTACACTCATTGTCGCCGAGTTCGCCCTCGAGGCCATGAAGCACATGCCGGAGAAGTCGTCGCCGCCATCCTTGGGCTCTTGGTCACCCGTCCCGTCGTCGTCGCTCCATCCCTCCACCTCGCCGAGGTCGAGGTCGCGAAAGCGGTGAGGACGCGTGGAAGAGCTTGGCCTTCCGAAGTTGCGGAACTTCTTCTTTCCGGAGCAGTCTTTGAAGGCTTCGTGTTGCGGTTCTTGTCGGTGTAGTCGTTCTTGCCCGAACCGCCGTAGTCACCTTTACCCTTTCCAAGCTTGGGGCGGTTTGCTCGGATGTGGTTGGGGCCACCACACTCGAAGCGGATGACTGGTCCTCCTCTCTTCTCGTCTCTCCTACCCTTGTAGGCATGGGAAAACCGGGCTAGGAGGGCCGGTGATCATCCGCAGTCGCTCTAATCGATCATCGGTTATGTCACGAGAGCAGCAAGGAGAAACCGCAAGAAGACTCGTAAGAGAGACCGAAGCTGAATCGATCGGTGACCAAAGCCATCGATCGTGACTTCGACCTACGAGAGACAACGCCAATCTCGTGAGTCTTGAGGCGCGAGTACATGCGCCAAGAGTCAAGGTCGAGAGGTCTGTCGTGTCTTTGATGGTGGTCACTTTCATCTCCACGATCGAAGATCGAGTGCCGCAAGCATCCGGCGAGCATTGTCCGAGTCGGGTATGTGAGACCAACCGCCGGAGGTTGCTCAAGATCTTGTGGAAACGTGCGAAACACTCATCTAGGGACTCACCAGCAAGCATCTCGAATTTGTTGTATTCGCGCTTGAATCGGTCTGCCGAACCGTCTTAATCGGTGGTGCCCTCATGGTATGCGCCGAGGTCACCCGGACATCGTAAGCGGACGACGGTGGGAGATGCGATCGAACTCGCTACGACTCAGGCCCTGGATAATGATGTTCCTTGCCTTAGCGTTTGCCTCAACATCATGCATATTCCCAGCATTGATGTTCTCATCGGCAGGAACAACAAACCGGACCTTGACCTTGCGCCAAATAGCGTACCCCTGAGCCTGGATGTATGTCTCCATTCGGCTCTTCCAGAAGGGGTAATCGATGCCATCGAAAACGGGCGGCTTGGTCGAGTACTTGTCCGTCGCCATGACTCTTGAGACCGGTTAAGATCTATTGAAAAGAGCTAACCGGCTCTGATACCAATTGTTGGACCGAAATGGCGACAGAGGGGGGGTGAATGTCGATCTTTAAAAATCGCCCCCAACAAATATCTTCTTCTCCAGTAGCTATGAGAGCTATGAAGGAGAAAATAAGCCCTCACTGGAAATCACAGAGACACCGAAAAGCTAGACCTGAAGGAAGCAATCAAGAAAAGCAAATTCAGCGCAAAGCGGCCTCAAGCGGTAGTACAGCTTGGTCGAGCAGTAGTACCGCTGAGCGGTAGTACCGCTGGTTAGAGCGGTAGTACCGCTCCCCGAGCGGTAGTACCTCTCGAGAAAAAACAGCAAACAGGAATTTCAGAAAATTGAGAGATTCGCACCTATTCTTGGATTCTTGGCTTGGGAAACTTTGAGGATAGCTAGGGAACACTCCCAGAAGACTAAGCCAAAAGGCAATAACAAGAAATCCACTCCAAGAATCAAGAATTTCAGATTTGGGTAAAAATCTGAATTCTTGCACGACCCGAGCCAAAAATCAAATTGCTCCCAAACGGTTGATCCTTTGGCTATGAAATTTTGAGGATAGCTATAAGATAGCCTCTGGATCCTCCATGCCAAATTTCAAGCTATTACAACAAGGGGAACACTGAGAGCACCAAAACCCTAGAAAAGCAAAGCTTGAACAGGGGAGGTCAAAAGGCAAAACTGAGATTAAAACCTTGTCTCTGGATTTTAATTGATCAAATGATCTTGAAGCACTATCCCATCATGGAGCAACCCATTTTACACCTCCACAGCAAGCAAGAACTCGAAAATCAAAACTCAAGAAATCCACCAAAAGAGCATCGAAGGAAGAACAGAGAGCACGGAATAAAAACTTCAGATTTTCATTTCTTGGATCACAATGAATACAGAGGAGTCCCGATACCCCGACTTGATACAAAAGGAAAGATTACAAGCTCTCAACTCAAACCATCCTCTCCCTCTCTACTCAAGAACACAACTCAAGAACACATGAGGGAGGGAGCACTCAGGAACACATCGATGGAGGACAGAACAACCCTCTGCCTTCTCCACCCACTCTCAACAACTAAAGCCTAAAGCCTAAAGCAACCACTAAAGACTCTTTTGACTCTAGCAAACCCTAATTCCACCTCAAGTACTCAAGGAGGGCATGCAGCCCTCCTCTCCTTTATAGCGCTCGCTAACGGGTCTCCGCCCATTACGCCCGCTACGTCCAACGGAGCCCGCCCCTTGTGCAGCCTTGCGAATTTCCGATTCGCCTTCCGCACCTTCCGGAAGCTTCGCGCTCCTTGCCTCGCACGCCCGCAACCACCTCGAGTCCACGTCGTCTTCGACACATCCCGACCGTTCGACCTCGGCGCCACTGCGCGCTAGTCGGTCCACCGTGTCTCGCCACGACTCCAACTCGACGTCCCCGATCACACGGACAAGAAACACGCCAAATAGCACCGCTCGACACATGAAAGCGTAAATACCAATACACTTACCATAGATGAAGTCAAAACCTGTCAAAATATTAGAATATGCATCCTAAACCGAAATGACCAGATTTGACCAAAGTCCGACCGAGCCCGATTGCGCCACGCAACGACTCGACTCTGAACCACTCAAACCAAACTCGACTGACCTAAACCTTTGTCAATTACTCATCACTCTCATGGAGCACGACCACATGATCTCTCAGTGACAGTAGAAGTTAGAGACCATAGCAGCAATTAATTCAGCCATTCTTATCTACATGGTAATTTGAAAATGAAAGATACTATTAGTTCACACATTTGTCACAACAAATAGGTAGAAAACTATTTATAGTACATATTCGTAGATTAGAAAACTATTCGTAGACAATTCTTCTTTCTCATTTGTACATATCACATAGCATAATTTGGACATGTAGCACAACATAATTTAAACAACGGACAATTTATTACCAGTTGTCACTACTATAAAACACCAAATACAAGACGTCACATCACAGACGGTTACCCAAAATCGTCAGTATTACAAATAATCACAGATGGTTTAGTTCAGCGAACGTCTATGTTGATACCAGCGCTAAATAATTAAGATGTGAACAGGAACAAGATAGAACGTGGTCCACGTAGGTATGCACATCACATGAATTAACGTCCGAAGAAATAATTTAAGTCAGTTTGTTGCTCAGTGCTCGAGATATGACGAACAAATAATTGACGGCCGGGATGCATGGACCATCTTAGATATGACGAAGGTAGTTTGTTTTTGATTTTTTAGTTTCCAATATAAGACTTTGATTATATTTTATTATTATAATATACTTGTAAAATATTATATATATATATATATATATATATATATATATATATATATATATATATATATATATATATATATATATATATATATATATATAATATGAAATAATTTTGCAAGGCAAATCCAATAATATTACTTTCATGTAATTAATCTATAACTTTAATATATATTAATATTCAAAGTTTCAAAAGTTTAACCGTACGAAATCTACGACGACATACATTTGTGGACAGAAACAATATACGCAGGCTTTTCACATAGCGGTTCAGACAATTAGGTGGGCAGGAATTTGGCCTGAAAGACTTTTGTAATTTAAAATAGCCTTTGCTGTTTAGAAAACCTAGAGAATTCAAATAAGCCAAGAAAAATAGCAAGCAACTCTTGAAAAATCGAAGAAAAGTCCAAAAAATATCTTGCGACACCAGCAAAAATATCGGATCCCCACCGGTTCCTAGGAACCGTATGTGCTGCAAATATCACAGATGGTTCATACGAATAACCGTCTGTAGTATTTTCACAGACGATTTTTAATACAAACCGTCTATAAAGTATCACAGACGGTTCTAGATAAGAACCATATGTGATAATGGCAGACATCACAGACTGTTTGTATTAAAAACTGTCTGTGATATGTTTCCCACCTTGCAATCCCCCAAAATTTCATAATTTCCTGCCGTTCGCCCTTGAACACTTTTGCATACGGTGTCCGTTTTCGACGTTCTTATACTCGTTGGGAAGCTAATGATGAGCCCGATCCAGAAACAATGACAGCTTGCACTCATTGCCCTCTAAGACCCTCAAAATTGGCCATCTTTAGCCCCAAATTTGCGTTGCAAGTTTTTGGTTTCTGTTTTTGCCAAAATTTTCAATCTTTCCTTTGGAATTTGGGTTTTGCCTCAACTGGAAAGTTGTAGATCTCGTCGAAACCTTTTAAGCGAGTATATATAAGCCATATAAAACTGTCGGGACCCCGGATTTCTGAACCCAGACCCTCTGTGTATTACAGCACTAGTCCCAGATCAAAGCTAGTGCACACAGTCAAACAGAATGGAAAACATCACCATCAACGATTTATTACAATAAATAAGAGTACTGACCACAGGGTCTCATTATTACATTGGAGGTTTAAGACCTCGCACCCAAGAAATAAAGCGGAAGCAAAGATAACTCGAGGATGACCCATCAATTCGCCACAGGCAATTGACTGGGGAAGCGCGACCTAGTCCTCCGGGAAGAATCCGTCGCAGCCACAAGCGAAGCAGTAGTCATAGTCACCTTCTTGAGCTTCAACTTCCTCCGAGATTTTATTTTTAAGTGTAGCATGTGAGTACATAAAGTACTCCGCAAGTGTTGGGAAAAATTCATAGATGCAAGGCTTAACAAAGGAAGGCCATATGGTTCTTTTGCCCAAAGCAATATTTTAAATTCAATTATTACTAATTATTTTCGAAAGCATTAGTTTAATAAAGTAAATGATTTTAACAGAACTAACAATTATTCCCTAGTGAAGGTTCCATCTACCAACACTAGATTAATCAATTTGATCAAGTTACTTATGCATGGTTACATCCACCCTCTCTGCTCCAACCGCCAGATACCCTTCCGAGAGTTCCCTCCACTCTCGGAATACAAAACTTTGATTTTAAAACAAAACCAGAAATCTACCATGTGAATGCATTCCTTGTTCGCCCTTGACCGTGGGCACGGCTATTCGAATAGTTTTACACTCTGCAGAGGTTGTACAACTTTACCCACAAGAGATAAATTATCCTAAAAGTCACACGCTTCCTTTGGCATGAGACCCAGATAAAATATCACAAAGCCTTTACCTTACTCTAATCTAGCTAGATACCACCGCTGAGGTTTCACCAGTAGGCTAACCGCCCAACCGAAGCCCTCTTGCGCCATATGAGTACAAGAAATCCTGTCCCTCACCGTGAATAACCGGTCCATCCTCGGCATCCACTTTCCACGGTGGCACCTAAACTAGACTATCATAAGTTAGTTAGCTAGGTCGTACCCATATAGACTTGTGGTTGTACGGTTAATGCTCAGTTTGGACAAACACAAGCGTCGGTCCTTAATTGACTAGGTGGAACATACACTTAACAAGTTCTCGTGCATCGCACCAACCCAAACACCATCCACCTAATCTAAACCAACTTTCACATTTTTATTTTTTGAAAGATCAGTGGCAACTCCAATTACCACTACATTTATAAACACAAGGGTTCAATCATAATTTCCCATTTTCAAGATTTTCCAAAGTTATTAGATAGCATGACTAAGCATTATCCTACCATTTCACTATTCCCAAAGATTAATAGTAATCTCATTATTGAGACAAAGGAAGTTCTAGGGTGACAAAGTACATGGCAATCAATGTCAAATGAGGGCATAACAAAGTTGGAATAACTAATTCCTAAAGATTTGAACTAGTGATTTTATGTAAATAGCAATGCACATAATTTAAAATATTTTAAAACATTTCAAAAGCATAGGTTCAAGATGATCAAAGGAGACTTGCCTTCTTGCAGGGTTTCTGGGTCTTCTTGTTGCTGTGAAGAGGGATCGTCGACAACGTTGGAATCTACGCGAGAAAAGACGAAGCAAACAAAGCGAATAAATACAAACAAAATTCAAATAAAATCCAAAAATTCAATAGAGGCCATAGTTGGATAGATTATGATTTTAGATGAATTTAGAAATTTGAATGGCTGGATTTGGAGTTAAAATGAGAAAGTTATGTTCATTTGAAAATCTCAGATTTGAATAAATCTAGAAATTCCCAAATTTCTGAAAGGTGGGGCCCACTGGAATATTAGACTTTAATTTCTATTTTTACTCTGAGAGACTGACATGTGGGGCCCACTGAACAGTAACCACTGGCGGTCACTGACATGTGGGACCCACTGGACAGTGAGCCCACTGACTCGACCTCTGACACATGGGACCCACTGGACTCCGGGCCCACTTGTCAGAGTCCAACACAAAGGGGTGGGGCCCAGCGCGATGGCCGCCGTGAGCCGCCGGCCGACGTGTGGGGCCCACTTGTCAGCGCGGGGTTTTAAAAGAAGGGTTCGACCTCAACGTGCGGAGCCGGGGGCTCGAACGCGCGCCGAGGGAACCGGGGGAGGGAGGAGATCGCGCTGCTAACCAGATGGGCGGGGAGGCTTTGCCTACCCATAATGGGTAGGTAATCCCTTTGAGGGTTACCTGCTGGAGTGGTCCGGCAGCCGTGGACGGAGGCAAGATCGTCGGCGGCGAGGGAGGGTCGGAGGGGTGCGGTTGACGCGTGAAATGAAATCCTTGAGCGGAGGGGGTTCGGTTGGAGGGGTCGACGAGGTGCGGCGACGAGGGGGTGGCGAGTCGCTCGGGTCCTCCGCGCGCACGGCGCCAGCAGCGGGAGGGGCGGCCGAGGTGTCGGGAGGATCGCACGGACGAGAGGAGCTCGGGGAGGCGATCGGGCTCCGGGATGACCGAGGCGGCGGCGAAGGCTCGCCGGAGTTGGGCGAAGCTTCGAGAAGAGGAAGCTCGACGGCGGGCGCTTTGGTGCTCGGGAAGGGAGGTGGAGCGTGTCAGGTGTTGGGCGGAGGAGGCGAACCGAGGGGGCTTTATAGGGGCGCGAGGAAGCGAGGAGCGGCAATCGCCACGGTCTTGCGCCGAAAAAGAAAGGAGGGGGAAGAAACGGAAAGGGAGGGGAAGGAAGGGAGGCGCGAGATCGTGGATTTGTTTCCGCGGGGCTCGGGTTGCCAAACCGGGAGAGGCGAGGATGGCAAGGCGGATCCGGCGCGGATTGGTCGCCGCGCAAAGAAGGAAAGCGGGAGAGAAGAAAGGAAGGAGGCGGCTCGCTGGGACGACGGGCCGACAGCGGGGCCGGTGGCAGCGGGAGCGAGGGCGTGGCGGCCGACGGGCGGCCCGCAGTCGGTGAGGTGAGGTAGGGAGTGAGCGGGCGCTGGATGGCCGCGCAGTGAGACTCGGCTCATCCGAGCCACCACGCGCGCGTCGAGCGCGGAGGAGGAAGGCGGGCCGCCGCCGATCGGCCGGCTCTTTGGCTGGCGAGGAGAGAGGAGTGCGGCTGGATCGGCCGAGCGCGACGGGCGGATCTGGGCCATCCACGCGTCGGCCGAAGGGGCAGGGAGCAATTTTTTTAATGATTTTTAATTTCATAAAAGGCTAGGAATTTATTTAGGCCTCAGAAAAATATGAAAATACCTCCAACAATTCCAGAAAAATTCACAGAAGCTCCTGGAGATATTTTGGACTTAATAAAAATATTTCCAACTAATGTTGGTATTTAATTTTCATACTTGAAATACTTTTTATTTTCAAAAATAGGTTTTAAACTCCAGAAAATCCAGGAAACCAAATAAAAGCCAATTAACTCCAAATAATTAATTTGAATTAGGATTTTTATAGAAATTCAAAATATCTTTTTATTTAATAATAATTTTAGGTTTTATTTAAAAACTTTTCAAATCTAGCTTTTTCAAAAACAGAAATTCAGGGCAAATCCAAATAAAACTCAAATACTTTAAAATAATTAATTTGAAATTAAATTTTTCAGAAAGAGGATTTTTGGGATGTGACAAAAACTTTGCTATTTTATTTTTTCAGACTATCTATTTATATTATTCCAATATATTATCTTTGTGATATCATAGACGGTTTTTGTTATGAACCGTCTGTGATGTCTCTATCACAGACAGTTTGTAATCCGAACCGTCTGTGATTTCCCACCACATGGTTGATCCGCAGCATGTCCCCCAGGATCCCGATTTCACCCGTCCATTCTCTCCGCATCGAATGGCAGGTACCGTTCTCCTCCCCACCTCTCGCCCCTTATTAACCCCCTCTCCCTACTCGAAGAACCAATACCACCAGTAGTACTCCAACTCATTTGTGCGTGGCAAGGGTAGGAAGGGATCGGCAAGTGTGACAAAATTTCACTTGAAGCAAAATGGAAAGGAAGAAGGCAATGGCTTGATGGAAAGGAAGAAGGCCGGCATAGAAGCTATTGATTTTGTTATAGAAGCTAAAAATGGTGTTCGTCGCTTTTTTATTTCTGCTACTTAAAAATTTGTCAGCACCACTTGTAGTGTAAGCATTTTTCTGAATTTGTAGCCGTGAAGTTTATCTTTGTAAAATTGTAAGTGTCCTCTTATGTATGCGATGCTATAGGTAACCTACTCGATATCTTGTGATGTTGTAATGGTGGATTCTAATCTTAATGAAAATAGAATGTGTTGCTGGGTTTGTTGTTGTATTTGCTCATTTTCAAATGATATAGTTAATGTTTCCTGAGGCTAACCGAAAAATAGAAAAATTTAGGTATAGAAAGAACTATCACGGACGGTTTTGTGATATAAACCATCTGTGAAGAATTATCACAGACGGCTTGAACCAAAAACCGTCTGTGATGGGGAAGTATCATAGACGATTCTATATACCAATGTCTGTGATACTCACACATTACAGATGATTGGTACCTAGAACCGTCTGTGATGTGTGAGTATCACAGACGGTTGGTAGCTAGAACCGTCTGTGATAGTGTTTTTCACAGGCGATTCTAGTTATAAACCATCTATGATGTAGTTATCATAGACGGCTCATAAATCGTCTGTGATAACTTCTGATTATCATTGACACATAAATTCAGACAGTTCAAAAAACCGTCTGTGATGATAGTTTTGAATCATCTGTGATGATCCTTTTTGTAGTAGTGACGTATTTGTCAAACCAGATTTTACAATCCGAATCATCTCGTGATTCCATCGCACTATTCCTGGATCGGTAGATAGAGCTCACAGATACAGAAATAAACATCAAAATGCATATCATGCGGAAGCATAAATATAATAGTAAACTTACACATGGGCGATTAAGCGAAATCAATAAATTGCAGCAGCAGAAGAACGTAGCACAGGTGGGACCTTTAGTACATGCCCACAGCAGCCAACTATAGGTTCGTGACCTAATTCTTGACACCTCATCATCATCGTCCTCATGTCCGATGAGTATTACGAAGCATAGTAATCTGATTCTTGATTACGGATTTGCTATGAGAGCGAGTGTGAGCACAAACCACTGTGCTCCACAAGCCAATACACAGGATGTAAATAAATAGCATGCATGGCTTATCAAAGGAGAGGCTCGGGTTATTTTATTTGCCAAGAATTGCTTTTGAAATATGATACATAGAAATTTCTGAGACATAGCGATCAGGCGAAAACATAAGGTGGGAAAGAATGCAATAATAATAGCGATCCAGATTTCATCCATCATTACATGGCCTCTGCACCATATGCTTAATCCTTCACGTCATAACCGCTTAACTATAGGGTAAATATACCGGGGAAAGAAGAGATATGCGCGCTAGCCATCCGATCACTGGGTGTTGCTTACCCATATAGGGTAAATATACCTCTTAAGCCGGATGGTGGAGAGGGCCGAGCAGAGGAGTTCCAAGGCCGGGAAGGGCGGTGGTGTCGCGGCGAGAGGTGGTCGGATGGTCGGAGGTGATGGCTAAAATGCGATGCTGGGGGCTCGTAGAAGCTGGTGGTGGTGGTGGCGAAGACCGAGGTGCGCCGGAGCTATATCGGTGGAGTGCGGTGGCGGCGGCTCGGGAGGTAGTTCGATGCCGGCGCGGTACGGGCAGTGAGGAGCTTGGGTGAGGCCCGGAGTGGCTTCATGATGTATCGGTGATGGTGTGGGCGTGGGGAATTGGGCTCTCGAGGTGTGGTTCGGCGGGAAGCTTGGTCACCGGAGTTGGGGACAAAAGGATCCTCGCCGGCGGGATTTTGTGCGCAAAAACCCGATTGCTTTCGGTGGAAGGGAGAGGAGAGTGTGGCGATGCGTTCTGGAGTTTCCCCGGGTTTTATAGGCGTCAGGGTATGGCTAATTGCGGCGGGGTCGTTCGCGCACGTTGGGTACAGCGGCGACAGCGGGCGGCGGGGGTATGGCTAATTCCTTTTTCTTTTTTGTTTTTATTTCCTTTTGTTTTGAGGTATGCATTTAAGTGTATATATATGTATATATATAATTCAAGTTTTATTTGTTCTTTTTCTTGCTCTCCAAGATTTCTGTATTTTTTATTTTTAACACTGATTTCATAGGTGCCAACTTCTTATTATGTGTGTGTATATATATATATCCATAAATGTTGACATTCTTAATTTGTTTGCTTCCTTGCTATACATACCATTATTTTCAAAAATGAAATTTTATGTTTAAACCCAATTCTCTCCCTGTCTTTTATGGACCATCTTTTCATATTCTTCCTTTAAATTTTAGTTTTCTATTATTTGCACATTTCCTTTTTAGGGCATTATTAGTATTTGTCTTTGTCTTTTATGAATTCTTCAATTTTTGGAATCTCAACCAAATTCTGGTAAACACCATAAAATCCAAATTTCAACAAAATATATTGCAAAAATAATTCAAAAAATTCATATTTTCAAATTCAGATTTGTCAGGATGTTACAGTATTCTAGAATATTATACATTTTTGACGGAGCTAATTCGAGCTTGTACAGATAACTGCACCAGTTAGGAAAAATAACATGCAGATATAAAAAAGAACCAGCTATTCATGCGTGCAAACATCTATGTATCACGTGTCCACCCATCTTTCTCTATATATATCGCTCCTGCCGGTAGACGCGCGTACGCTACCTCCGCTCTGAACAAGCAGTAGAGGGTTCGGCCGTAGGTTGCTGCTAACTTAATTTGGATGCTCCTATAGTCCTATTCCAAGTATATATGGTGTAGAAGCTCCCGCTCATTGCATCCTTTAAATTTGTGGCATGAAACACAGAGAAATTAGCCATCTATGTCACCAGATGGTCCACATATATGGACCGACGGAGATGTCCTTGGCTCATCTCTAGCTAGGTCTAGCTAGGTTGTGTTGCACGTTCTCTTCGTTGGTTTGTCAATGCTTGCTTATTGTTGGTTCCGGATTTTATCGATTCAGAATTCACAGACGGTTATATTACGTCGGTTTGTTGCTCAGTGCTCGAGTCTTGCACGTACACATCCACCCAACTCAACGTGAGACACGGCCTGGATTCATGGACCATCTTAGATATGACCAAGGTAGTTTGTTTTGATTTTTAAGTCTCCAATATAAGATTTTGATTATAATTTATTATTATAATATAGTAGCAAAACTATTCATATATATATATATATATATATATATATATATATATATATATATATATATATACTGACATAAAGCCACGGGCATTGGGAAACCCTAAGCCCTTGCTCACCTAACTCTCCACTACCATAGAGGGCCTGTTTACTTTGGCTGCGCTTATGGCTTTTGGCTGAAATTTCTGAATTTTGGTACATTTACGGTACAAATTACGGAGAGATCGATACTCGGTTGCGATTTTGGTGGTACAGATGTTGGGCTTTTAACGTGTACTACGTTTAACTTGTAGACCCCGTCTTGAGAAAATACTCCGTTTAAAGTGAGGCATCAGAACGATCAGTGAAAAGTCGGCCGGCTTGTGGCCTCCCAAAGCAGCCCTCTCTCTGTTTGGTGCAGTAGCACACAGCTTGGCGCTGTCCGTGGGGAGGACAAGAGCAAGCCTCAAGATCCAAGAAGGATGGCATCAAGAAAGCTTCATCGTTGGCGGTGGAGAAGAAGAAGGCGGGAGCGACGGAGTCTCGCATCAACACCGGGCTTCGCGTCGGCAGCCACAGCGTGACGGCGGCGTGGGCGCGACAAAGAACGAACACCGGTGTGGATGCTTAACACCGACGGAGCCTACGGTGTTGCGGGCGCGGCGTAGGTGCGGTGGTTACCACGCCTGAGGGGCACCGCTTGTTGTACTCGGCGCGGCTTGCGTTTCCCGCCACCAACAACACGGCTGAGTACGAGGCACTACTCTTTGGCCTCACAAAGCTTAAGGTGCTGGGTGTGCGGCGAGTCCTTGTCCGCACCGACTCGCGTCTGGTAGCGGGCCACGTGGACAAGTCATACCAGGCCAAGGACCCAGAGCTGGCCAAGTACCTGGCAGCCGTAAGAGTGAAGGAGCGGCACTTTTTGGGTGTCACGGTAAAAGCCATCCCTCGGGCGGACAATGAACAAGCCAGCATCCTTGCAAAGGCCGCCAGTCAGCAGCTCCCAACTCCTGAGGGGGCATTCTATGAGGTCCTACCAACGGCCGCCATCACGCAGGACAACCGTGATGCAGCCCTCATCTACCAGATCACCCAGCAGGGTGACTGGCAGGAGCCCATCTTTGGTTTCTTGCAGGGCATCGCAGAGCCGGACGACCCCGTCGAGATCTGGCACCTGCAGCATCGCGTCAGGTCTTTCCAAATGCTCGATGGAGTACTCTACAAAAAAGGAGTCTGCGCACCGCTCCTGCGGTGCCTTTCACGAGGAGGAAAGCAGCTTCTTGCAGAAATTCACGTGGGACTCTGCGGCTCGCACCTCGCGCTGAGGTTGCTAGTCGGCAAGGCATTCAGGCAAGGCTTTTATTGGCAAACTGCCGTCGCCGACGCCCAAGATCTCGTGCGCCAGTGTCAAGGTTGCCAATGGATGGGACGGGTCATCCGCAGGCCTAAGACGAGCCTCAACCCCATTCCCCCGGTATGGCTGCTGGCACGGTGGGGCATCAATGTTGTGGGACCACTTCCCTGGGCTCCGGGCGACCTGCGGTTCACAATGGTCGCTTTGGAATATTTCTCCAGGTGACCAGAGGCTGTGCTCTAGCCAAGATAAGCTCGGCGGCCATGCATCGCTTTCTTTGGCAAAACATCATATGCCGCTTCGGCATGCCCAGGGATCTCACCGTCGACAATGGCCTGCAGTTTGATGCTGCCCCGTTCAAGGACTTCTGTGATAGCATGGGCATCACGCTCCTATTCGCTTCGGTCGGACACCCACAGTCTAACATAGCAGTCGAGCGGGCAAACGGCGCCATCTCCGCTGGAGTCAAGAAGCACCTTGTAGGGCTACCAAAGGGCAAGTGGCCAGGTGAACTCCACAACGTCCTCTGGTCCCTCCGCACAATGGTGACGCGACCAACGGGATTCACACCATTCAAGCTCCTCTTCGGCATGAGTCCTCGCCCAAGCGCTAGAAGAAGAGTGCCAATTGTCTCTGGACCTTCTCGATGGGGAGCGAGTAAGCGCAACTCAGCACGTCATAAAGTATGCACGGCAGATGGTGCGCACGCAGGGTTGCTCCATATACGGAGACGGTCAGCAAGCTGGAATCCAAATGGGAAGGCCCATACATCGTCGCGGAAGCCCTGCAGAAGGGCACATACCGCCTTGCCACGCTTGAAGGGCAGACACTTTGCCACACATGGAACGAAGACAGGTTGCGGCGGTATTACGTCTAGGACAACAAGGAGGCATGTAGCAACATCGGCACCTTACCCATTGTAAGACGCTCGCCCGCACAAACGGGAAATTAATAAAGCCGATCCTCTGCCAAGCTTTCGTCTTGGCCTACCGCCTCCGCGTGCACTCTTCGGAGTATAAATAAGATGCAGCGTTGAGGCATACCTCCGTGCGCACTCTACGGAGTATAAATAAGACGCAGCGTCGAGGCATACCTCCGTGCGCACTCTACGGAGTATAAATAAGACGCAGCGTCGAGGCATACCTCCGTGCGCACTCTACGGAGTATAAATAAGACGCAACGTCGAGACATACCTCCGTGCGCACTCTACGGGGTATAAATAAGACGCAGTGTTGAGGCATACCTCCGTGTGCACTCTGCGGAGTCTAAATATGACGCGGATGTTGTCCCTGCACAGTCTACTAAGTATAAACAAGACGCGGATGTCCCCGCGCACGTGCGGGCGTTGCCCTCGCGTGTACTCTCCTTAGTATAAATAAGACGTGGTTAATATTCCCACGCACTTTGCGGAGTATAAATAAGACGCGGATGTTGTCCCTGCGCACTCTACTGAGTATAAACAAGACACGGATGTCCCGCGCGACGTGCAGGCGTTGCCTCGCGCGTACTCTCAGGGTATAAATAAGACATGGTCGAGGTTCCCACGCACCTCGTGTCTCAATAAGGCGCACTAGAGGGCCTCGCGGCGCACTATACGAACGTGAGCGGCGCAGCGGAGCCCGCCATATGCCCCGCCACGCGTCTGCCCGACTAGGCGTCGGCTCCACCGCCACCCTTCGAAGGTTGGGGACGCGAGCGCCGCGCTCTACTTCAACTAGGCGCCAGGCTCGCTGCCACCCCTTCGAATGGTAGGGGATGGAGCGCTCGCACCTCTACTTCAACTATGCGTCAGCTTCGCTGCCACCCCTTCGAAAGGTAGGGGACGTAGCGCTTGCGCGTCTACTTTGACTAGGCGCCAGCTCCGCTGCCACCCCTTCGAAAGGTAGGGGACGGAACACTCGCGCGTCTCTGCGCCGACAGGCGCGGCTCGCCGCCACCCTTCAAAGGTATGGGATGGAGCGCTCGCACGTCTACTTCGACTAGGCACCAGCTCCACGCCACCCCTTTGAGAGGTAGGGGACGGAGTGCTCACGCGTCTACTTCGACTAGGCGCCAGCTCCGCTGCCACCCCTTTGAGAGGTAGGGGCGGAGCGCTCGCGCGTCTGCTACTATCGACAAGCGGGGCAAGGCTGAGCGTGAAAATCCGAGCTTTACATGACACACCCGCCCAGAACAGAGTAGTACGCAACGACAAGAAGACCTTGGACAAGTGTTGCTTTGTTCATATAAAGAGGGGGTTGCAAGGCAACCGTACAAGTAGGGGTACATGGCACAACACACACCCAACCCCGGCATCACGCCTACGGGTTTGCGCCGTCTTCATTGCGTCGAGGAACTTCCTCGAGCCACCGGAGAAAGTCCCCCTCCTGATGCAGCGTTCGCCGCAGCGTGACCTTGGCTGCGTCCTCCTCGACGTAACCCCAGATCCGATTGTGGAAAGTCCGAGGCCGGGCCGATGAAGCGGATGGCGTCGGACATCGCCTCGAGCTTGGCGGAAGATCCGGTGAGGTTCGCCAACTCGTTTACGTGCCTACACCCATGGGTGCGGACAATGGTGAAGGCGAGGCAGGCACTGATGAAACCGCAGTGCTCGCCGAAGGATTTGGCACCGCGGAGGGTGAGGCTCGACCCCTCTTCGATTCGCTCGAGCGTCTGTGTTAGATCTTCAGGGCCATGCGTAACATCCGGCACGTCAACGGAATAGTGTTGGAGGGCCCGTTCCAAAGACTCCATCGCCCTCCACGCCGAGATAGATGCATCATCAAAGGTCCGGTTCCTCTCCGCAAGGGATGCAGCGAGCTAGGTCTTCTCCTCCTCCAGCGCAGAGATCTGCTGAAGAAAGGCGGTGCGCTCCTCCGCCGCGGTGTGCTGGACTTCCTCCGTGGCGCGTTGCGCCGCCGCCACGGCGTCCTCCGTGTGGGAAACCACCCTCGTGTTTTCAGCCTCCAGCGCACGAATGCGCTCGTCCTTAGCGGCGTGAGCCACGTCTGCAGCACAAAGTTCACCCTCCAGCACCCTTCGCTCACGGACACGGGTCTCCTCCAAGGCTTGGCTGAGAGCAAGAGTGATGCGGATATGCACATGATTAATTTGAATATTATGATGAGTCCGGGGCCAAAGCAATGGAGAAGCACAAGGAGGTTAATCATATTTGCTACCAAGAACAAAAAGCTCAAAGCCCATGGGAATGGAAAGAAGAAAGCCAAGCAACCCATGCAGCTGATCAAGGAGGAAAGAAGCCCATGCAGTGGGAGAGCAAAAGGGGAGAAGGCCAAGGACTTAAACTACAAGTTTTGGATAAGATTTTCAAGCCAAATTCAGACTTCCCACGTGCTCAACCCAATTCAAACTCGGATTCAACTCAGGATTCAACTCGGATTCGGTTCGGGACAGCCTGACAGGCAGTTACTAAAAAGACCAACTTTATGCATAAGATTGAAACATAGCTATTGCTTGTTCTTTCAACACCAGAGTTCATGCGAGGACTTTGAGAGAATTAGGCGATCCATTGTTCGTTCTGCAATTCAAGGTCAAGCCGTCGTTCCATTGGGAATTGGGGACTTGGCGTTCGTCGTTTGTGGTCTCGCGACGAACAATTATCCGGTGTGTTTTGGGCGTATTCCGAAGAGTTGAGGGTTCGTGCATTGGCGCGAGTGTTCAACTAGCGACATCGTCTACTTCGCATCCACTATCCACAATTCCTCACCGAGAAGATCGGGACCCGCCCCGTATCATGTGGTATCAGATTCTAGGTTTACTCGGTGAGAATTTCTTTACCTGTAGTTAGTAGATTGGAAAGAAATTAGTAGATTGGTTTTTCTTTCCTATAGTCCAGAAAAAAAATTTGCCCCACAAAAGAGTTAATTTCCGCTATCCAAACCCCGTTGCAGGGGCGGAGAGAAGGGGGGCGGGCAGGGGCCTGGCCCCCCCAATGGTCCACCAAATGCATTAATAGGACCCTTTAATCACCCTTCATCACAGTCAATTAGTCCATTAGGCCCCTGCATTTCTAACACAAAATCATTGCTTAGTGACTTGAGAAATGATGGCTGGGAACCACTTCTTGAGGAGGTGAAAGCCTTTTGTGACAAGCACGAGATTGAGATTTGGATTTAAATCGCAAGTAAGTTATTATCTTACCTTCAGTTTTTTAATATGAGCACAAATACATATTTTTTTATTCTTATGGTACATAGCTAACTTGTTTAACTACATGTCGCAATTTGTAGGTGTGTGGATGTGACCAAATCTCAGAACAAAAATGATAATACCACCACTCTTCACCATTATAAAATAGATATGTTTAATGTTGCGGTCGACCAACAGTTGATTGAGTTAGAAGATCGATTCAGTTCTCAAGCAACGGAGCTTCTATCACTTTGTGCCTCACTAGATCCAAGAAAAGATGGCTTTGACATTTCAAAGATAAGTACTCTGGTGGAAAAGTACTATCCCGCTGATTTTTCAAGTCAAGATCAAGCTCAATTGGAGTGTCAACTACCACATTTTCAACTTAATGTATGCAACCATCTAGAGCTAAGTACATTGCCATCACTTGCTGATCTAACAAAGGGACTAGTGAGATTAGGTAAAAATTCTATTTATCCAATGGTCGATAGATTGCTAAGATTAGTCATAACTCTTCCAAGATCAACAATGACCACCGAGAGAGTCTTTTCAGTATGCTAGACGTATGCTACATTATTTTGCCATATGTGTTATGATTGAATTTATATGACAATATATATGCGTATGTTTAATTATATATGTGTATGTCTAATTTTGCCGATACACGCGCGGGACCTATGACGCGGCGCCTTGGTCGGCCCCCTTTGTTTGGATCTGGCTCCGCCCCTGCCCGTTGTGCCTTTCAATCTGTTAGTTTTTGTTTGCTAAATTGAATTTGTGTCCGTCTTAGCATTGTCTAGTTGCTGATCATATCTTTGTTCCATTAAAAATCCAAACAAAAAAAAATTCCCCACCCCAAACCCTAATTCCAATTCGGCTGATTTGTCCTTTCTCTGCAACCGCCACCAAAAATGCCACAACTTTTGATTCCGAGATTATTTTTGAGTGACACAACCGCCATTAGATTCAAAACTTCATTGTCCATCTATCTGTAAAATTTCACGTCATTACAGGAAGCCAGTTAAGAGATATATGCGGTGAAAGTTGACCCAAATGTCTGAATTGAATCTGCAACAGTCGGCACTTGTGAATTTTGTGCGAATATTTCGGTCGGTTCCCTGAACTTGGACCCAAAATAAAAGTTGTAGAAAAAGCCGTCAGGAAACAGAGAAAAAAAGAATCATTGAAAAAAGTCATCTGACAAAAAGTTACGGCCGAAATACCGACGTGCTGTCCAGTAGACAGAAATCCTCAGTTTTCATGTTTTGGGTCAACCATTGTGTTCTTCAATTCCAGATTGCATTCGATTGAATTATCTTGTATTTACCACTCCCATACATTGCCATACACTTGTTTTAGCCTTCATCCATCCTTGGTTGATCAGCAATATAGGCTAAGTGCTTGATACGAACTATAATTCAATTCTGTGCAATTTCTGAAATTAATTGATTGTTTTTCCTTGCTACAAAATACATTACTGTCCAAGCTCCACCTACACCCGTTTGTGTACTCCCTTGCTCTTGGTTACGCTCATACATTACTGGGTTGAGGTCGTTCGCTGTCACAATTGTCGATTTGCCGTCCTTGATTCACTTTGGAACGGTAAGCTTGTCTTGCTTTCAGGACAGTGAGTTGCAAACTTAGAGAGAGCTTTTGTTTACTAACCCGGATATAACCTCGTTTCTTGTTTGTGAGTCGTTCCCATGTCAGGTCACGAGGACGATCCACCTAATCCGGAGGCGCCGGTTACGTGGACCGAGTACACTCGGTTGCGCGAGATGCGACAAAAACAACATCATAATGGTGACAATGGTGAGCGCGATGAGCTCAGGGAAGTTCAAACTGGACTGAACACCCTCGGGGTGGAGGTCAAACAGTTGCGTACGACCATCAATAATAACTTTCGGGAGCTGTGTGCCATGTTCGCACACCACAATCAGGACATGAGGGTTTCAAAATCATCTTCCTACACTCCCCTTATAGCACCTACAGGAGGTAAAACCACATCTCGTTTCAATTCGTTTAAAACTAATTCATCTATTGAAAGTTTTACTCCAAGTGCACATGCTGCCCCATTGCTACAAACAACACTTGAGATTTATCAAAACCCATGTGAGAGTGAGAGCCACATAGCCAAAGGGAAAGAGAGTATTAAAAAGAGTAAGTTGTGTGATTCCACCATATATGAATTTGAGAGCATCCCAATTGAGAGTGTGAGAGCAACACCAAAAGAGAAGAAAGAGGTAGCTGATGGACAAAGTGAGGTTGATTTTGAAACTAACACATTAATGTCTACTTCTAGTGTTGTTTCTCACATTGTGCAGGTTGAAATTGAAGATGAGGAATTAAACATTCAACAACTGGCATCATTGGAAGTCAAAGATGAGGAGATAACCACGGTTGAAGATGAAGTACTTGTTGTCCCGTTGTTATACCATGATGATTTAATACCTACAACACCTATATCAACTGAGAAGAACAATAAAGGTAACAATATTGGCGCTAGAATTAATAGTGGAACGGTGAGTACTTGTGAGAACTCATATGTGCGAATAAAAATTCCTTGTTCTGAAATTTCTTTGCTCAATTTACATAATGTGGAATTGATTACTCATAAGAAAGTTCTTACTCGAATATCTCCTAGTGATTCTTTGTGCTATATCATGTTTGATGATCCTAGGAGCTATCTAGTGTGATTGAGAAAGTTGCTGAAATTTCGTGTTTAAAATCACTAGTTAGTACCTATGCATATACATATAAGTTCAATTTGATTGGAAATTATGGTATAGATGATAAGTTTTATGTTTACCGAATATGCATTACATGTGATAAGCTTGCTGAATTGAAATTACATATTTTGGATAAACAAGCTTTTGTGCCATATCATGATCACAATGAGATGAGTTTCAACAATAGTGCTTCATGTTTTAAAAGATTTCTTAAGCCTACTTATTCATCCTTTAATGTACAATCATGTACAAATAATCGAGTAGCTTGATTGAAGCATGGAAGGAACTAAAAATTTTCTCCCCCATATTTGAACAACTTAATTTGGTTTGGCCCATTAATGACTTGTCCATGTGCTTAGCAAAGTCGAGGACGACTTTTTCTCATGGGAGGGAGAATGATATGGAAGACAATATTGCAATATATACATCTTATGGTTGTCGTTATATTAACTGGTTTGTGTGGAACAACGAGAATGACACAATAATTGATCCATACATATACCATGCGTATGTGTTTTTCTTTTTATCTACTACGCCTTCAGATATTCTTGATATGCTAAGCAAAAGAAGTGTTGATGACAAATATATATACCATGCATATACGTTGTATTCTTTGCTTAGTACAATTTAGGTTACCAAAAGCCGAGGACGGCTTTTCTTGAAGAAGGGGAGGATGATGCGGATATGCACATGATTAATTTGAATATTATGATGAGTCCGAGCCAAAGCAATGGAGAAGCACAAGGAGGTTAATCATATTTGCTACCAAGAACAAAAGCTCAAAGCCCATGGGAATGGAAAGAAGAAAGCCAAGCAACCCATGCAACTAATCAAGGAGGAAAGAAGCCCATGCAGTGGGAGAGCAAAGGAGAAGGCCAAGGACTTAAACTACAAGTTTTGGATAAGATTTTCAAGCCAAATTCAGACTTCCCACGTGCTCAACCCAATTCAAACTCGGATTCAACTCAGATTCAACTCGATTCGGTTCGGGACAGCCCGACGTGTGAGCATTAAAAGACCAACTTTATGCATAAGATTGAAACCTTGTTCTTTCAACACCGAGTTCATGCGAGGACTTTGAGAGAGAATTAGGCGATCCATTGTTCGTTCTGCAATTCAAGGTCATGCCGTCGTTCCATTGGGAATTGGGGACTTGGCGTTCGTCGTTTGTGGTCTCGCGACGAACAATTATCCGGTGTGTTTTGGGCGTATTCCGAAGAGTCGAGGGTTCGTGCATTGGCGCGAGTGTTCAACTAGCGACATCGTCTACTTCGCATCCACTATCCACAATTCCTCACCGAGAAGATTGGGACCCACCCCGTATCAAAGAGTCTCGAAGAAACTGCGGGAGTTAGAAATACACCGGGCAACGGCGTAGTCCGCGAACCTAGTTACTTACCCTTATCTCCGAGGCACCCAACGCGAGCGCCAGAAGGTCTCCCCCGCACGCTGACAAAGACTGCCGATCCAAGCTGCCGCCGACGCGCTCCGCGACCTCATTAAGAACGCAAAGCATCTCCAACCGAGGGATGAAATCAGAGACGACGGGCCTTGGCCCCTCTGCGCCGGCGGCCGCAGAAGAACGGACGCCGCTGCGCCGCGTAACAAGGTCAAAGACTCGCGGCACACCCGCTGCTCAATCCTTCACCGCGTCCGAGACCTCGTCTCGCTGTGGTCGACGACGGAATGAGCGAGCAAATCGGAGAGAGTTTCGCGGTCGCGGAGGAAAAGGAATCGCGCTACCTTCGACACCCTCCACCGCAACACGTGGAGGTGTCCGCCCAGCCTCCATCCAGTACGGGGCTTCGGTCTACCGAGGAGCGACGACTTCTTCCTTAGCCTCGACGATCACGCGGGCGCCAGATCCCGGCGATCACGCCGCCACATTGAATCGCCTCAAGGCGAGGCAATCGTACACGGGGCGCCGCCCCGGGATGCGGCGACATTTCTCACCGCTCTAGTAGCCGCAATACCTAGCACGCGTGGCAAGCCCTCAGAGCCGCCGCAGCGTGAGACTTCATCTTCAGGGCAACGACACGGGCCCATCGCCGCGCCGCCGTCTAAGGCCTCCTCTTAGGGGCAGCGCCCGAACCGACGGTTCGGACCCGCCGGCCGTGCCCCGCCTCGACGGTGCCGCCAGGACACGGCCGACGGCCGAGGTGACGGCGCCAGATCGGCCTCGCGCGAGAGGGCGGCGCCCACTTGGCCGCCGCCATCGCGCGGTTTAGGACCTCCGCTGCACCGCGCGCTCGGCACGGAATCCCGTGACCTCGCGACACCGATTTATCCGCCCTGTTTCACCGAGGCGGTCGTGGCCTTGCGTGAGCTCGTGCTCCTCGCCGTGGCGGCCCGAGGCGCAACAATCGCGCGCCGCGCCTTCCAGCCGGGCATTGCACACAAAAATGGGGCATCATTCCTAGGGATCATGCGATCGCGTGAGCGCGCGCAACCTACACCGAATGACTTACAAGGACTGGAGGGCTTTAGAAGGCAAGATACTGTCGGATGGATGCTATCCTTCCGAGTACCGCCCCGTCGCTCGTACTGCCACTGATCGGAAAGTGGCGCCACCCCGTACATGGTGAACTCTTCAGCGAAGTCATGCATGTTGAACCGGCTGGCGACACCGGCAAGCCTCCACGCCTGCTGCGTGTCGTCGGCCTTTGGCTTCATGTCTGGCGAGCTGTAGAACACTATCGGCCGTCCCCGACACAACAGGCCGCTTGTGCTCGTCACGTGGTGGCAAAACCACTATTGCGTCCAACCGGACTCCTACTTCCCTCGCATAGCCAACGCAGGGAAGAGCCCCGCATCGCTTCCTCAAAGACAAAGTTGAAGCTGCTGTCAGACGCTTCAGTGATGACCGCCGAGTAACTATCGCGCCAAAGTAACAAAGTCTAGCATCATTTCTTTGTTTAATATGCAGCCTCCATCATTTTAATCTTCTTCTAGATATATTTAGTTAACCAAAGCACCTAATATTTAGTTAGCACATAATATTTATGTGATACATAATATTTTCTAGAGGGACTAATTATTACTTCGATTAACATGCCAACTTCTAACTTTTAAATATTTTTCTTATATATTTAGTTAATTAGATCTCCAAATATTTAATTATAACCTAATATTTTCTAGAGGGGTTAGTACACATATTCTAGTAGCTATCCCATACATGCATGCATATTTATGGCTTATGGTTTCCCACGAACAAATAAACGAGATTATTTCTCCGTCACCATTTCGAAGCAGCTTATCAAGACAGCCTTTTTGAAACGTTTTATCTACTTATCAGCATTCAGTTCGTTCGCACAAACGTTCATGCAAGAGTTCAAAAGCCATCAGTCGTAACCATAAATCACCGCTAAAAAGAACGCACCCGACATCCCCTCACTACACCATGGCATAAATCCACCGCCATACCGTCTCAGAGGCGAAAGCCCTTTAACGCCGCATGTCTCAGAGGCAAAGACCTTTACCGACGTAAAATATGTGTCGGAGAAAGCTTGTCGGTAAAGGTCTTTGCCGATGCACCAAACCTTATCGACAGATCGTCATCACGACATCGATCAAGTTTTACCGATGCACTACTTTTACCTACAGACAAACAATTGCCGGCTGATGTTCTCAGTAGAGAAATAGCACATACACCGACAGACCATCTGACGCATCACAAAATAACAGATTTTTTCAGCATATCTACATATATGAAAATCGCATAATATTGTAGTCAACACCAAATTACTTCATACATACATCCATTCAACACATATAGTCCAGAGTTGCAACATGTTTCACGCATACATCCAAAAAGTCACACACAAATATACATCCAGATTATAGTTCTAAATTGCTCTAGAATTCGATAAATACACCACAAATAGTCCAAAAGCTCACATAGCTCAAACAATAGTTCTCCATAACACCAGGTAGCATGTCACCATGTCCAAAAGATCACAAAAGATCAGCTAGCATGTCATCATGTCCAAAAGATCACAATGTCCAAAAGATTGCATTAACCATATATAGATTCTAACTAAGTTATGTATGTAGTACAAAGCATCAACTTCAGCCCTGGGTACAAAGCATCTAGAGGCCACCACCAGCAGTGAGCAAAAGTTCCACACCTAGCACATGTTGGTCCAGAGTACTATTCCAGCACAGTCCCTGTAAAAGAAACAAAATGAACAAAGAACTTGAGCTCTTATCTAGCACATGAACTAAAAACAAATCTTAGAATGACAGAGTTTCCATTTGTTGGCAAAAGATAAACACCTTCATTAAGATGAACACAAAAGACATTCATTTGAACACAAAAGACATTCATTTGATCAATTATGACTTATTAGCAGAGCCTGTAATCCCGTCCACCTACTAGAAAAGAATGGATTGGAAGAAAATACCTCCATTTTGGAGCTTTGTATATTTGTTGCTAACCTTCAACTGCCAAATTTCCAATATCAATAATTTATATTTACAATGTGATGCGATAACTAAAAACTTAAAATACTATAAGTTGCAAAATCATACCCTATTGTTTGGCCATGCAATGGACATGTACCGAGCATCGATTAGAGTTTCCATATCATCATATGGACGGGAAGCGAGGCATCTCTTTTCAAAGACAACATTTACAACAACTTCATAGAACTCAACACCCAGAGGTTCACCTCCCACTATGGTGCTAGGGTCATTGATAGAATTATTGCTTTAACCACGGTGGATATCATTCCTCAAGACAAGATATAATATAACATCCCTTCCAACCTAAAGGGCATACATTTCAGCGAGGAGTAATATAAAACAATATTTAAGTGCATAATTGAAAGTGGATTAGATAGTTGAGAACATTACAAGGTTTTCTTCTCCACCGCAGAGGCCTCGTGGCTGCATTACTCCTTGATGGCACCCTTGGGACGATCCGTCGTCCTCCCGAGACGATGCCAACAAATTTCTTTGAACAACTATTAGGTTACCTGCATGTACAGCACAATTACACATTTTATCATCGTCTTGACCAAAATAAAATCAACAGTACAATATATTATAATAATGGCAGCCTAGTTCAGCAGAACAAGGAAATAAAACATATGCGCACCAGGTTCATTTGAACAGAAGCAAGGTGCATGGGATGTGAGCCTAGTTTAGCAAAATAAGGCTCATTTGAACAGTCATGATGCAAGGCACACAGATTGTTCATATCATGAAGTATATCATCCGTTGGAATAGCAGTGATTGCAGCTTATCATTTGATGTAGTTTATGATACCATTCAAAAAGAGAGCGGTATGTCATGAAAAAGAGCAAGATATTATCTGAATATATAATGAGTAGTAATCTCTACATTTCCCAGCATACATGCTACTATTGTCGTAATTAAAAAGAGCGGTACATAATCTATAGAAATATCAGTAATGATGTTCATAGATGAAACAGGAGTACATCATTTAAGCAGTAATATCGTCATCTGAAAAAAGAAGTATAGCATGGAAAAAAAGCACTATATACTCTCCGGCTATATATGTGGCTAAAAATTTGCAGAAGGTATATATATATGCACCTAGACGTTTAAAGAATCGGATATATACTGCTGAATGGATGTATATGTGTTCTGCTCTCTGAGAAATTATGTTACTATATGAAGCATATAAGGATTTAAATAACTCAAAACCTTGAGCTAAGAGCCCTGGTCACAAAACAGCATAGCAACTTGCAACACAACAACAAAAAAAGCAACATCTGAGGCTGCTTTTTCACTCACATTGTCACTTTGACCATTGATAAATTTGCATCATCAACACGATGACAATCGGTATAAAAAGGTTGGAATTGTTAGATCAACGCCGCACTGCCCCTTCTATCTCCAAGTTATTAGCAAGAATATTGTGAAAAAGTTCCTCTTTTGTGATTAGCGAATTCTTGGTAGATCGAGAGATATCGCAGACTATGTCGAATGTGACTCGTAAAGAATCTAGCTTTTCATGGGAATTCACTGTGGGTACTTGATTGGTTTTGACTTTGTCATTTTCCCGCAAGGAACAAGTTCATCCGGTCGTAAAATATGTACAAGACAAATGAATTACTTCAAATTTCTTTCGTCTTCTGCTCATTACAAAAGAAAAGGTGCTGAAAGCAAGCCTTTCTGGCCATCCACCATGGCAAAATACGAAAATGAAGAGAAGTGTCAAAGATAAGTTTGTTCTTGCTTATACTGCAATTCTACCCTTCTGATCCAGCACGGGGCGAGAGGCAAGAAGGGCGCGCGACCGAGGCGGAAGGGCGGCTGCCTGTGCCGGGCGATGGTGGTGGCGGCCACGGCCGGGGAGGGTGGCGACGCCCGAGGAAGAGGGGCGACGGCAGGGAGAAGGGCTGCGCGCACGGGGAGGCGCGCGGCTCACGGGGTAGGGAGGGGCGACGGTGGAGGGGCGGCGCACGGGAGGGGAGGCGCCGACGGGGAGGGGCGGCGCACGGGGATCGAGGCGGCGGCACGGGGATCGAGGAGCGGCGCGCACGGGAGGGGGCGCTCACGGCGGTAGGGGAGGCGGCGACGGTGGAGGGGCGGGCGCGGCGGCGGGGGAAGGGAGGCGGCGCGACGGGGAGGCGGCGCGCACGGAGAGGCGCGCTCACGGCGGTAGGGGAGGCGGCGACGGTGGAGGGGCGGCGCATGCTAGGTGGGGCGCGCGACGGGGAAGGGGAGGCGCGACGGGGAGGAGGAGCGTGGCACGGGCGGGAAGGGAGGCGCCGCGACGGGGTCGAGGCGGCGGAGCACGGGAGTGTGTTTCTCGGGATCGAGGCGGCCGCGGTTTTGACCACAAGACACCGCATAAGCATATTTGGCCAGCGCCATACTCCGCCCACGCCGCTGGTTACTAAATTTTTCGCGCACAACAATTGCCAACACACAAAGATTTAGCCACGATATGCCGATGTTGTTCATACAATTACCGCATGCACGATCGGTCCCAATAGATCAAGGGTATTACCTACATGATACTTTGTTGTTGCTTTGGACTATTCCCGATGATATCATCACTATGCTTTTACGACATGCATGACTGTCACTATGCTTTACCGACGCATCAGTGACGTTAAATGTCAACTTTTCCCCACGACGATCGATGCTAAAAATTTACCATGGTGTAGTGCCTACATGCATCCAGGCCACGGTGAATTTTTTTATGCAAACTCCCATGCATATATACTATGCAGCCACGCGGTTACTCTTTTGCAAGCATATACTGCTGTAATTATAAAATAATGTCGTTTTGGGTATATGCAATTAAACTTTTCAAACTTTAACTACATTAATTTATTCAATATTTAGATTGAATACATAAAAATAGTATATATAGATTTATCTCGAAAAGAACTTTCATAAAAGCATAATTTTATTACATTTTATAAATCCATTATAATAGAAATTAATGGTTAAAATTGTATTTTGGGACGTAGTAATATCCAAAACGATATTCTTTTACGGCTGGGGAGAGTACTTGATATTTTTGTTGCATGTGTGCGCCGAGTATTGGACTGCAGCTATACGGCCCACCAGGTCATATCCAGCCAGGTTAATTAATTGCATTATATTTTAACCGAGTCCAATTCATCAATGATTGTGTTTAGTATTTTGTACTTAAACTCTTGGTTTGGTAGGATCTAAGAAACGTATATAGCTCTCCATATTGAATCCATGCTGTAGATTACAACAATATAAAAACATTGGATGGTCAAGGTCTTTTTTGTTTGATTAATGTGAGAATTTCTGGACATTTCTCTTTTTCTCAAATTCTCGTAGAATTCCTAAAGGAGCTATCAATTGGTCTTAATACAGATAGACAGGGATGCATATGCATGCATTGTCATAAAAGACCTTTGATGTTCCAAGCGTTTTTTTACACATAGGAGGACAGTGCAGTGATCATGGCTCTCGAGAAGACCTTTGATGTTGGAGCGGACGGCTCACAATTTTCGAGCTACATCAACCGCCTGCGAGATGACCTCCAGGACCCGACCCGGCCACCGTTGTTCGACGGCCTCAGCATGCTCCGGCCGTTCACAACAGTGCCCCAGCAGTGGCTCCACCTGACGCTGGTAGTTGACTCTACCTCGATCGTTGTGTGGTGCGCACGGACAACCTCTACGTCATCGGCTTCCGAGGAGCGACGAGGACGTGGGAATTCCTGCCTGACAGCGGCAACCCGCGACACCTGATAGGTGGATCGGAGTTCCTTAGATTCACCGGTAGCTACACCAGCGACGGGATCGGTGACATACTACAGGTATGTACGTACTTGCATGTTCTACTCGGGCTGTTTGGGATACAAGAATTCACAAATTAAAATTTTTTATAGATTTTTGTAGAAAACAGTGATACTCAGTTCCTACCAGATTAATTTCTGTGATCTTCTCATGTTCTAAATGTGTTCTATGCATGTATTTGGCTAACCTAGCTAGTTAGTTAATCATAAGTGAACTCTTTAGGCACTCACAATGGGAGTTTAGAAACAACCACTTCAATAATTTGTATCATTAACTTGGTACTAAAACTTGTAGGTAGAGGAGAGAGATAGGCTAGGTTGAAGAAAGATTGTCCCACTAATTTCTCGGTCCTCTAAAAGGTTCAATGTTTACATGAGTAACAAATACATTCTCTTTCTTCTCTTTCACATCATTAAAAGATAATATAGCATAGCTATAGTAACAAATAGAAACAACTATCGGGAGTGCCTTTAAGTTGCACTACTTACCGTTTAAGAGGTAAGAGGTTAGGTAAATCCTAGCATCCCATTGTAAGGGTAGTTTAGGAAACAATTGTTAACCCACTGTAGCGGGTTAGTGGGTCAAAGCTAGAAGAAAGCAACACAATAAATGATTCCACTAATGCTTCCCAAGGAGTAGGTGGTGCACTATAGTATTAAAGGTTAAGTATTTGGAGTTCATAAAAAGGATTAAGTATTTGAATATGAAACTGAAGCTTAAACCTGCAAAATAACAAATGAAAGGCATGTTTGCTTTTGAGGATGGACATTATATCTTATTTTCGTGTACAGAATTTTGTTCGCAGGATTTGAGTTTATTGATTATGAATTTAAATGCATAATGAGGGCGGAGAAAAAGCATGTTACTACACTATCCCAACGTTACTAAATATTTTTCTCTAGTTCAAATTTAAGTTTATTGGTATTCCTTTTTTAAATATTTTGTAAATTATTTGGGGATATTTGAACTTCCAAATTTGTGTTCTTGTACTTTTAGTTTTTTGAAATACTGTTTGATTCTTAAAATATTTTGTTTTCAAATTTTGATAGCATGCTTACCTTTTATCATTCTTTGATGTTTGTATCTAATATGGCAATATTAGCAAATGATCCAGTATCTTTCCAAAAATAGTATGTGGTCCGAGACACACATATAGCCCTCCCTGCTGAGGTCATATATTAAACGGTAATGCTAATTTAACATTTGTTTCCTTCTATAATATGCAGTCAAAAGTCCTTATTACCCTATTATCTCATGCACAGTAATAGACATATCAATTATTGGATCTTCCAAAATGGATGGCCTAAAATATTCTGGATGTACATTGAAAAACTCCATTACGAACATCTAGCTAGCTAGATGCACGCATGGTGGAATGCAGGGATTGAAATCTCGTTTTACAATAAATCTCGACCCTTGGCCAGCTAGTGAAAACTTGCCGGTTTTCGTGAATTCCATCCGAAATTTTCAAACCACGCATTTGAATTTATAACAGGTTTCGTCCAAAAATCTCATAGACATAGGCCGGCTTTAAATTTCAATTTAAATGCACCAAAGTTTTCTTGGGCGGGTTTAAGAATCAACCGGGGCTAAGATTTTCGGTTTTCGGTGAAAATCGGCGCAGATTTGAGTCCGTGATTGAACGTGCGTGCAGGATCAACGGGACCTTGGGCGGCAGCCGCTGGTGGATGCCATCCGCGGCCTGGCTGCTTACACGGGGCAAGTCAACCAGCAGGCGTTGGCACGAACATGGCTTCGAACCGTTGTTCTCACCATGAGCGAGTCCATCAGGTCACAAGAAGTCTGCGACCGTGTCGGCGACCTCCTGCGGGAATGGACAAGCGCTGGGCCGACCACAAGGATGATCGATATCATCAGGAACTGGTCCAAGATCTCGGCTTGCCTGATTCGAAGCGCCAACAATCCCGACCACTCGGATGGGCTGTACAGAGGGCTGAGCGTGATAGGTATCAGTAACACCTACCTGGCCCGTCAGGTGGTGGCAATCGTGTACCGCGGTCCTATCGAACGGGCAGAGCGCGAGAAGCGTTCCGTCAGCGGCCACGCCGTCGACGACGTGCCGACGGGGCTAACATTGGTTGAGATCTTCCAGGTGGTCATCCTCAACATCGATGGCGAGCACCCAGGTGACCTGTACGGACCATCACTGTCAACGACGGCCTCAACCCGGAAGGTGCTCTTCAGCAGGACCGGTCCAACACCCAGTCCGTCACCCGGCAGGCGGATCTCATGGGTCATGGGTGTTCAGCTGAACACCCAAATTTTTGACAAAAATCTAGTATATATAAGGTATAATACATGTATATATATTAAATTGGGTCAAAATAGCAATTTTAGCCTCAGTCCACCAGTAAATCATTAGTCGGGCCGCCGACGCCTGCGCCGCGCCCAGCCCATTGCGAGCGATCAAACAGCCCGCCACTGCCCGATCGATCCGCATCCCGCCCGAGCCCCGACTCCACAGCCCCAACCCTAGCCGAGCAGGCGAGTAGCGGCGGCTGCAGCGCGACCCTCGCCGCCGACCGCGCCTCGGCGATGCGCGCCGCGCTGCCCTCCGCTCCGCCTCCGGCACGACCCGGGAAGGCGACGGCCGACGGGAAGGGATTCTCCATCCACCATTTTCACCGCACAAGGGACCATCTCTTCGGCAGTTCACCGGCCGCCGCTGGCCGCTTCCTTTCCTGCAGGTAATGGATTCCATTTCTTGGTTTCTTCCGTGCCCTTTCCGCCTAGGATTGCTCGATTCAACGATGCGGTGCCGTAATATTAATTGGCTTTGTGGTGGGTTCGCCTGGGAATCCGCTGGCGTGTTCATTTGCTGTGGAAAGGATTGATTTGGGAAAAGCCTCGCCTTTGGCGACTTCGTTCTCTGCAACCATGTTCAGGCTTTTCATGTTGACACTCAGCAGGTAGAGTTCTTTGTTGCAATCAATTTGTATGGCACATGAGGTCGGTGCTTTGTTTTGTTTATCGAAATGTTAACCTTGTCATATGAAATCCTGTATGTTGAATATTTCTAGAAGTCCAAAATATATATTTGATTTGCATTAGGGTGTAGATGAATCTCCACATTTGTTATCTGTGGATTATTAAAGTATACAAACAAAATGTTTGAATCCAGCACTGTAAGTGCATGGTTTTGCATTGTTCTGAATTCTTTTACGAAGTTCTGAATTTTCAAATGAATGTCACCATTTGTATGTGCAGGTTAATGAGTTTGTTAAACGTGCTAGAGCTGCCAAGATTCATGCCTATATAATTGGCCATCTGAAGAAGGAGATGCCTACAATGATGGGGAAAGCTAAGGCTCAACAAATGACTGCACAACTTAGAAGATGAGTTTGCAAAGGTACTTACAGCAACAATGACTCAAGATTGAGTATATTTCAGTTCTTCCATTGGGCAGGGAAATCAAATGCATTGATGCTACATAATCTTCACGTGCTTGCATCTGAATTCGAACTATTTTCATTCTTGTCTTTTGTGCAACATTCATGCTCGGATCGATACAAGTAATCCGGTGAAACAGGTCCAAAGGGAGTACCATCTTCCAGCTGAAGATGTTTGTAGGAGAGAGTTGAAAAGAGTAAAAAGGGCAGGATCATCAAGGTATGCAACTGTCATTAATTTCTATGATTTGCTATTTAGCTCATGTCATTATGCTTAGCTTTATGTCGCTTATTTTCTCGTAATAAATCATTAATTTCTATAATTTCTATATTTTTATTATATCTATATACACGTATTGTTGTATCGATGTTTTTTGGGGAAACGATGTGCCGTGGTATTGACGTATTTGAACAACCTGCTCAAGTCCGAACACCCATCCTAAAAATCCTGGATCCCATCGCAGCCCGAGGGTCAAGGAGCTCACCGCCCGGCAAGGGCGGTTCTGAACTGACGACGAGGTCATCATCGACGCCGACTCATGGACAAAGACTCCTTCCCGACCCACTACTAGAAAACCCTCCCTATAGTGACGCTATTTATATGTTAGATACGCTTTATTTCATCTTTATGGAATATAGGCACGCTTTTATAAAGCGTGTCACAAACGCTTCGCATGGACCGTGTCGGCTTGTAGAGATGAATTCTTTAAGCGTGTCAAGGATATAAAAGACGCTTCATAGAGACGTTAGTTGCGTGATTACACATATTGATACACTTTTATAGATACATTTATATAATGTGTCTATTGGTGTAGTTACATAATACAATAACGCTTTATTGCGTATTAAGAAAATGTAGAGACAATCTTATAGATACGCTTTAACTTGTGTTTACTATTATAGTCACGTTTATTGTGACACCTTATTGCGTGATCGAGAAGTATAGAGACGCTTTAATAGTTGCGTTCATACTGCGTGTTTAATTGTATAAACACGTTATATAATAACACCTAGCCACGTGCTAAGAAATGTAGAAACGATATCATTTGCGTCTTAAGAAATATAGAGACAATTTCATACATGCATTTATATATTTCATGTTTACTAAATAGACACGTTATATATAGTGATTTTGACACTTTCGTAAATGTATCTATATTGCGTGTCTATTAATAGTAACACCTTACATATTAGCTAGTGAGAAGGGAAACCATACATATAATTGCATCGAAAACTCCGTTCGCCATCACAAAACAATTCACTTTATAAAACCAACAAGTAAATCTGCTTTCGCAATTAACCTGACAATGTTCATTAAGAAGCATAAACAAAGTGGTATCATACAAATGTTTCTAATTTCTCTAATAGCTATAATCTATCTTGTTCACTCGGAAATTTGTAGCTTGGCATTCCATCTGCATCCATTTACACCCTTCCATCATGCTGAAAGATAAATTGAAAAAAGATTAGGTTGGTGGACATGTATTTTGACCAAATATATCAAACATTATAAGAATGAAGCATAAAAAGTTCTTACGGATTTGAATTGAACTCTTAGGTTTTCTTCACCTACAATGAGGCATGTGTTTAGATGAATAACACAATTTCAAGAAATTACATAATTGTAAAGTAGTCACTAAAAAAGAGAAACTTACATGTGGATGGGGCTAAAGCAATAACATAGCCAATAGCATTCGACTCTTATTTGAATATCAAACAATGGTCTAGGTAACATCTCATCACCACTGTGCACACCGTCAATATTTTCAAAACTATCACCATGTATGGTTTATTTCGCAGGTGCTATCAGAGTCACCGATATCACGAATAAGCCCATCCTGCAATGAAGGCATGCACATATCATCATCATCAAATGGTTGTTTAATGGAATATACACATCATATTCCCCAGCTCAAAACTATAAGCAGTAAAGCAAATGAGAATGTGCAATCACTTATGATTTCATAGCACAGGCAAAGTAGAAAGGGAAAAATAGTGCATGGAGAAATGACAACTTCATAAGAACAAAATGTTGAATGATTGCAAGAGAGGTGAGATTTAGACCTAAACTAGAAACACAAGCGCATACATGATGCTTCCCAAGATATGCATACATGATGCTTCCCAAGATACATGGATGACTATTAAACCAATATCACTTGACAGATAATTTTTTGCCTCTATAAACTATTTTTCTTTTCAGTGGTCAAAGAAAAAGGTTTCAGATCATGCCTCTGCTTGCTTCCCTGCATGTAGCCTAACAGCAAAAGCATCATGCATCACCTGCAAAGAATAGCCAAAAAAACAGCTTTAGCCAAGTCGGTGAAACTAACAGTAAAACATATAGAATATTGAATGCTGCATTTCTGAAGAAGATGACCACATATTCATAAGAACAACGATCAGTTCGAGGATGCCACAATGCAAGCCGTGGGAGAGGTGGGGTGGGAGTAAAAGCACATGATACAAGCAATAGGATTAAGCAGAGAGCCTAGCTGTTGTACGGCTACCATTGTAGTGTCACCCTTCTACATGATTGATTTTTGGTATCTATATATGTACAACTAGGGATGGTTTTTTTCATGTTCATGTTAATATGCTACTGTACTTCCTTTTAATGGTATCATTAATTGTGCAAACAAGGTCAGGTACTGGGTGAGCTCTGAAGGAATGCACTAGGCACACAACTAAGTACATCTTCTCAGTCAATTAATCTGATGATATATCATCTCTGCCACATTGCATTGAAACAAAACAAAAATTGCAGCCGTGGCTACCATGGTCGCAACCGAATTCATCATCTTCTAGATAATCAGCCAAATTTCATACGGCACTTGCAGTTTCTTCTCATATGTACTTCACTCTTATCCACAATCTAATCAAGATGTACATTCAAAACATAATACAGACTTCAAATGAACTAAAGAGGTCGAGTAAAAGGTACAAAGGACATAAATTTTTACTCGTTCCCAGCAAATCACCTTGCAAAGATCCATGGCTACTTATCGGATCCACAGCTCATTGTCGAAAGGTTGATCATTGTTTACGGAGATAAAGAGAGGAACTAACCACGAAGCGATCGAAGATGGTGGCGGTGGCGAAGAGGAGCTGCCAAACCTCCTCGAAGGCCGACGCCGATGGCGAGCGCCGCGGACGGTGGCCGAGTGAGACGACGACATCCCCGGACCCCACCACAGCCAGCGTCCCACCGGTTCTCCTTATACCTACACACCGCCGCCGCCGCCACACCACGCATCCCATCACAGAGCTCAGATCCAGCCGAATGCACGCCGAGGCGTGCAAGAGAGGCGTACTGTGGCGAAGACCTTGATGGAATGGGCGATCGCGCGGCGCAGGGCGGCGGCGACGAGAGGCGGCTGCCGAGCGCCAGTAGGAGAAGTCCGATGATGACGCCGGCGCGGGCGGGCGCTCTCCCATAGACGGCGGGCGGCACCACCGCCGCCATGCGGGCGCCGACCCTCGCCGCCTGCGCCACGCGGCCCTGCGCTGTCTCGAGCACCCATCGCCCCGCCGCTGAAAGCGGTGGGTGACTGGATGGGGAGGAGGAGGCAATGTAGGGAGGGAAGGAGGAGACGATGCAGGTGGGGTGGGAAGGAGGAGGAGACGGCGCATGGGGAGCGAAGGAAAAGGAGGAAGGAGGAAGCGCCGCGGCGTGGGAGCGCAAGAGGAGGCGTGCAAGATGGGGAGGAAGGAGGCAGCGGCGCGCGGGAGGAAGGAGGAGGCGCCGCGTGGGGCAAGAGGAGGCGGTGCAAATGGGGAGAATGCGACGCGGGTGGGAGGGAAGGCGGCGCGACGGGGCAGGAGGAGGCAAGGAAGCTCACGACGTGGGGAGAGAATGGGAGAATGGGTGGGGGGTGGGAGCGAAGTTGCTTTGCTGGGAGTAGTTGGGTGAAGTCATGTGTGGAGAGGACCATTGCGATCCGATGGTTGTAGATAGTCGGCTAAATGGATGGCTACCAAGAGTCGCGAGAATGGACTGATGACCACTAAGTCAAACTTGTTAAATAGTAGGACTGATGACCACTAAGTCAAACTTGTTAAATAGTAAAGATTTATGAGGGTATATACCATGTATAAATTACCTACGTGTTCGCAAGTACGGGCAATATGCAAGTGTTGAAACTTGCAAGGCTCAAAAAGGTATGAAACGATCGAATTTTGGGAGTCAAACTAGGTAATAAGTTTTGGTATGCAAAAGTTATGCCTATTTTATCAGATTGTTGTCTCTAACACCGAACAAAACTCGATCCGTACTAACGATAAAGTTGTGTATACAATCCTACTAATAGATTTTAACGAGGTTTTAAAGTGTTAAATAAATCTTAACATTTTGCACCTAACAATATTCACATATAAATGTTTTTAGCATTTTTTCCTAATGACCTTCACAAATTGGTTTATAGGTTGATGGTTAGCACTCACAATGGTTGTATGAATTCAATCTCTTCGATTGGACTCATGATCCTAGTTTTGTTTGTTTCTTCTAATTCCACAATTGAAAAGGATAAAAATATGTTGCACTAAGTTGGACTCGAACTAGAGATCTACCTATTAAATTAATTAAAAATATAAATAAAGCTGCAATAATGGGCCAAACCACCACACTAAGAAACCTTTTTCTTTATAAACTGAAATTTTATTAGACAAAATATCACACTTAATAAAACAACACACTAATATTGGTAACTTAATTAGCTACAGCGGATGTCCATGTGGAGACGTGATGGACTGATGGCGCGATTGAGAATGCCTCGGATGACCGGAAATTGGAAGTGGTCGTGCCGTTGTTTGATACGCTTTACGACGTCTACATTCTACGGTGGTCAAAAGTATCTGAAATTTCATGTCATATTGAGATATTTCTAATATCAAAGCAAAACATTTTTAATATGTATGCAGATAGTTGTTTGTTACGCTTTGCAACGTGTTCTAGATGCTATTGATGATTTAAAGCGTGTCTAACTCCGTGTCATTTTGAGACGCTTTTAGTATCATGTCAAAAGCATCTTTAGGTGGCTATGGACGCTTGTATGATACGCTTAACAATATGTCTAGATGCTATTAACGATTAAAAGCATGTCTAACACCGTGTTATTTTGAGACGCCAATATCATGTTAAAAGTGTCTTTAGATGCCTTTGACGATGAAAGCGTGTCAAATGTCGTGTCACATTGATATGCTCAAAATGTCGTGTCAAGAAGCGCTTTACGTGTCCATGTAGAGACGCTTTTAGCGTAAGCATTATGAAAGCGTGCCTCAGAGGAGGTTTTCTTGTAGTGACCTGTCGCCCGACGCACGAGATAAGCAAAGGACAGATTGTGTGGAATATGTACGACACACGAGGACGAGTACAACGAGGTCAAGGACCACGCGTGAAGGGGAAGCACGGCGCAGTGAACGTCCGCTACGCCGTGATCACCAACGCCTGTGGCCACCGTGGTGGTCGTGCTCACCAACGGCGACGGCGTAGATTTGGCCGACCTGTACGGTACGCTCACCGCAGCCACAGCCATGTTCAACTCGGTCAACATCACGCTCTTCGACAGGAAAAGGAAGGATATCGTCCAAGTGCAGGCCGGTGCGCCCATCCCACTGCTGAGGAACGTCGTCGTCGTCCCGCTCGGATCGTCTCTCCAGATAAACGCCGACCTGTGGGACAGGGACAGCTTACCGGACCTCTCGCCCGACGACCAGATCGCGAAAGGCGAGGCCAAGTTCGACGCGAGCCCGGATGGGACGGAGGAGACGAAGGAGATCCGTGGGCCCCACGGTGTGGTCACGGTGCGTGTCACGTGGTCGTCCAACTAGCTAGTAGTAGCTGGAACATTGTTGAGACCCGGAGGAGCGACACATAAGTTGCATGCGTGCAGCTTTGTTAATAAACCTGGTGAGCTCAGTGCTTCTCCTACCAGGCTACCACTTCGTATCTATCTATCTTAATTATTATCTGTCTTTGTTGCTTGCTCGTGCTATGCTATGATGTAATAAGGTGATGATATATATAATCCTAAGTGTTAAGGCGTGCTTCTGTTGGGGCCCGGGATTGTATCGTGCGGACCCTTATTATCGCGCTAGTCTCGTTGTTCAGTGGCCAGTGCACAAAATACATCATAGTTGTGTCGTTGTCCATACATGAATTTGAATAAAAGAGTACTTAGATAATATTAAGTAGTCATACATAAATCTTGATGGTCGAGTTTTACAAACTGGACCGTGTAGGCCAATTAAATACCATAAACTAAGTCTGCATCGGAAGACAGTTGCTGTCTTAGGATTTAGAATGGATATTCAGAATTAAGAAAATGTTCTTCAATAGAAATGGTAAAGGTCCACAATAGAAAAAATCCCAACATGCACTTGCTAGATATAACATCTAAAAATAGTTTAGATATATTGAGTCGTATGTACCATCTAATTCACTTAAAAACGTAAGTTGATGACGAAATGTGGGCAATATACTTCAACACTCTCCCCATATGTTTAGCCATGTCATAATATTTTTTTCATAATATTACGTTAGCCATGTCATTAACTTAGGATTTCTTAGCTCACACCACGACCCAATAACAAGCACAATAAATCTGCCCTAGAAACTGCTTTAGCGGGCATATTATGTGCCGAAATAATTTTTGCCGCACTTATAGATCGCCGTGTTATGTCTTGGGGCAATTCACTTTCCCGGCGATATTTTGATCTTTGCGCTTAATCGCCTCAATGGTCTTTAGTTTCGCGGCAGATATTTGATTCACCGCACTTAATTGCCCTGGATTTGACTTCCATTGCTGGCAGTTATTTGTATTGCCGACAAATGATCTGCCCAACACACCTAATAATCGCCGATAGCAGAATCGCTCTAGATTTTTTCCAGCGCCAAAATTTTAATTAGAGTTATGATAGGGATTATTGTTCACTATATTATATTACAGTGTAAAGTAGAATAACACGGATATGGCATAAAACATTACATACTCTGCAAACATTATACATGCATAACAACTGAATAGTCATTGCAAAGTTTAGACCAAATTCAGATTTTACAAGGAGTTCTCAAAATACATATAACAAAGTTTTGTTTTGTTTGGGCACAACACAACACATGTGCCTCTATACTTGCATACATAAAGGCCATGAAACTAGTCAAGATTCATACAAAAGTCAAAATGGGGCCATTTTTGGGAACAACCAACTTCTTTTATCACAATACTGTGCTATCCTTAGCACTCAATAGATTCAGCGATACCTTGTTGCGACCTCCAAAATGGAAGTAAATGACTATAAAAATCAAGTTTAATCACACGGAAGAATATACAACCATTTATGTATAAAGTGGTTAGTGGCAGCAAGTTCTTATCTAATTACAAAAGTTATCTCCGCTCCTTAGCTTTCACTATGTATGCAAGGAAGGATCTCTTTGTTCAATACAAACCCTTTACAAATTTCAGTCCATGGATACAAGCTAAAAAGTCTTGTACTACTACAACATCACCCAAGCTCACACATTTACATATTTAGGACAAAACTCCCAATTTAATTGTGCTATTAGGCTACCCGTTAGGTAACTTCACAACAATAAGTGCACTTTCTTGTGCTATTAAGCTACCCGTTAGGTAACTTCATTGCAATTTTTCTTTAGACTATGATTTTCCTCATGTTGTTATTTCCTTATTTCTTCTACTCGCATCAAAGCGCATTCTAGTGTTTTCAAGCATATTATACTCATTTGACAAGACAGGTCAAGATTCCCTGATTTTGCCCTCCATGGCTTGTTGAAAGTATATGTGCCAAATTGTGCATGCATTGAACCTTGCGCTTCCTTTTTCTGCTATTCTCATCTGCACATTATAGTATTGTCAAGATATTCCTTTACAAAAGAATAGGACTAGTGGTTTCAATGCAGAAATATTTCATATCTGTGTGAAGACAATAATTACTGAAGTTCAATATTTCAAATGTGGGACCATCCTTTGGATTATTAAAAAGGGTGTTTGTATTCTCTCGAGATGAAGTGATGAACAATATGAATGTCTTTTAAATGATACACATACAATTCTAACATGTCTCAAATACATTTTAGATGTGACATGGAAGAAGTAAAAGATGAAGAGAGAGCACCATAAATGAGGAGAGGTGCAATATCCATTGCTCATGCCGTCGCTTGTTGAGAGTGGTGTTAGTGCATCCGATATTGGAACTATTATGCCTTATGTCATGCGTGTTTTTATTTTACGTGCTCTCGGTGTCATTACAATGTGTGTGTGTGTTTTTTTTATCTTAAGATGGATGCGCTTAGTCGATAATTGTTTTTCTTAGGGAAAGAAAAAATCCCGTACCTTGAACTCACCAAAACAAAATGAAAGCAAAAGGGGGAGCTAACTGCTTCAAGCATACCTAGGGTATGCCATAATCCCGGACGCCAGAATGAGGCCTACTCTATTTAACCAAAGGCGGTATGTTTAATGTCATGCCTATCCAGATGATGATGAATAGTGCTCGATGAAACAAACTCCAACTAGTTCTCAGAATGATATTTTTCTCTAGTTTAACACTTTGTAGGCAAAAGCAAGTGTTTAAATACAAGTAGGCGTAAATCTAGCTTGAATCATTTTGCCGTAAATTAGGATGTGGATGATGGCGTATATACATTTAGGTTGACACACTATCTTTCACACATGTACATATTTAGGTAAAATATATGGCAACAAGTTGTTTATATGGCTAATTTTCTCGATAACTACAAAATTTTGCTTACTAGCAAATTGCATATAGCATATCCATGTTTTCCTTACCTTGATTAAGGCTAGCTAGTTGTTGCGATGGTGACTTCTATCTATCTTCATCTGCAAAAACAATAAATGGAAATTTAAATAAGGGTATTAAGGCAAGTAAATAAGGGTATTAAGGCAAGTAAAATCTGAAGTATGGTTACATGATGGTGTGGCCATGCAACAGATCTCCAAGTGCATCATCCATGACATTCATATTTCCATATGGACGAGGCAGGAAGAACCATTCTTTTCAAAGACAAGATTAACCACAACTTCACAATATCAACACCCAATGGAGTACCACCCACTACCGATCATACGATTTGTTGACAAAATAGTAGCCTTAGCCACGGGGATATCATGTTGGCCAATAACATTGTACAATATAACGTCTTTTCCACCCTATAACATGTCATAGTTCAAGATATCAATATAAATTCAGCAAAACAAAGAAGCTGAATAGAAAGTCGAAACAAAAGAAACTAGTTAGACCTGAAATTTTGCTACTTCATGGCCTTGTTGTGAAGAAGCAAGATATCTATTGGGTGTCTACATGTGCAAATATCACAATAATTAAATATGTATTGTAGCACAATTAAATACAAAATATACATTTTGGATGTACCTGCCCAATGATCATGTTTTCGATCGTGCCTCACCGTTTTTCATCATCCTCATGTTCATTCTATATAGTTGGTAAAATTATCAATGAGTTCACTTAGTTTTAATTATTAGAAATTTCCCACCACTACTTTACCAATGAGTTGTTAATTATCGAAATTTATGGACTGCATTTACCTCATGAATGGGAGAATTTGACGATATTGTGGACTGATGTGCAGCCGTCCATCTTGAGAATTAGCAAGCAATAGTTCACTTAGTTTTGCCACTTGTTGACTAAGAGCATCAAGTTTTCTATCACCATCTGATTTCATTGCTTCAAAGTGTTTTATTATATCCTCTTTGTCCAATTCCGCATTGTCGTGAGCTTCAATAGCCATTTGGAGCTTAGTTGATCTCAGATTTATTCCGTCGGGCATTTCTAGATCTCCGGAGTTGGCCCCTTCCTATTGAACGAACATAACCATTCCTTTCAGGTCCAAATACCCGTGACATGATGTCACCATCACTTATGGATTTCTCTGTCCATTCTCGATGTTCTTCACCGTGCATCTTGTAGTGCTTTCTACAAATATAAATTGTAAAACCATATGCAACTAAAAATAATTAATGCTCAGAAATATATGTGTCATTTAATAAATACTTACAATTTTAGTTTCTACATCTTTTGATGCAATACCGTCTTTTGCGAGTGTGTGTTTTGATGTACACCTCGTCTCGACGTGGCTTATAACCATTCTCAATGCACTACATTAAAAAATTGTTTGATTGAATGAGGCTCCATCAATGATATGCATGCTAATTAAATTGTTGGTAGTATATAATACTGAGATAGAAGAATCATTCATGTAATAGCATCATTGGAAAATTTCATACCATTTCATGGCTAACACGAGCATGGCTCTTCTGCGGATGTATGCAGCCAGACATCTTTGCGGTTTGCCTTTCCTATCTCACTACGCTCCTGTAATAATAGATGTAGTAAACAAAGCGAAATGATAGTGTAACAAGCATTGTATTTGATATTTCATTTTTTCCTTACTTTGCCTAAGGGACTTCTCCAGTGATCAATAAGCCATTTCAGTCATCCTTATTAACTCTATCATCCCGAGCAGCAAGAAGCTGCTTATAAGTCTTTGTCTCATCAAAACGTGCTACCTTGAAGTCTGCCTTGAAATCCTTCCATATCTTGGCTGCTGTTCCCATAACCCTGTCTTGTACTCTTCCATCTACTTCATAGAACAACTACATAAAAAAGAAGTATGAGTAGAGTATTGATGGTTTTACTTTTAAGAAGTTCAGATGATAGATTTAAGAAGTACTATCTTTAAATCTTTCCACAGCTTCAGCTTTTGTGCTGGGGGAACCAGCCTCCAATCCTTGAGTCCAATTGAAAAATTCTTGGATTTCACAAGTGTAGCTATGAAGTTAGATAGCTCTGTTGCATTTTCTCCAACAGGCTGACCATGTTCATTGATAACCAGCTGAATTGGTGGTTGGTCACCTCTCTTCCAGATGTCGTACTTTTTGGTGCACTTCCTTCCATCTTTCTTTTTTTGGCTTCACCATCATTTAAATTGCATTCTACTTGAGAATTAAACAACAATTAATAAATAAGGTTTAAAAGTGCTAGTTGATATAAGGTTTTATTACATAGGTACCTTCATTTTCTTCATCCTCCACGGGCTCATCATTTGCCATGTTTCCATTGTTTATTTCCTCACCAGGCATGCAAGTATTATCTCCATTAGGATCATGTTCATCCTCTTCACACCGTGTTTCTACATTATTCCTACACCTACCCTTGCTTACACCTAGACCATGATTTGGGCCTTAATTTCATTTTAAGGTGGCTCGTTATTTGTGGAAGCAACTTTCTACAAAAACATGGCTAACACCTTTAGATAGTTTACTTGCATATATATATATATATATATATATATATATATATATATATATATATATATATATATATATATATATATATATATATATATATATATATATATTAGCCATTTCTCTTGCATATATATGTCAAGTAAAAGTGACTACCTTTCTCTTTTTATTTGGTGATCGGATGCCCTGATCCAAGATTGCCCCTAGCATATTAGCCATTTCTCGCTTTTTATCAATGATGAAGCTAGGGGGTTTCATTGTTTCTTACGATTCTTTCTGCCTTTCTTCGTCATACCTACTTTCTTCTCCGCTTGCCAATTTTTTCTGCATAACTTCAGTTGCATCATCAAACTCCTTCCATAGTGAGAAATAGTATGACTAATAGTAAACAAATAAATATAAATGCGTAAAATTAAAGTCAAGATAGTAGGTGGCGATGCAAAACAACATACTTTCGCTTTTCATTTCAGCCCACAATTATTCCATCTATGTCGACCTAGTTTGAAACACATCTCTAGGATCAAGCTGTAACATTAATGTTACCACTTATATCGGGTATGGGACTAGAGGCTCATTTTCACATTCTAAATGTTCAAGCAATACCTCGGATAGAACATAGCGTCCCTTGGCTTTGATGAATAATTGCACACCAACCATTGCAATTGGGTCTTCTCGTAGTACACAGGTTGCTTGAGATGCCAAAATGAAAGGTTCATCACTCAACTTATCACCGTATTAAACAAGTGCTTGAAGTTAACATCGGTGATACCAAATTTATCAACTTTAACCCATTTATCTTGTACACGGCTATCAACCCAGTCACATTTGAAGAGTACAACAC